>PVJO010002756.1:0-130126 GCA_004026905.1 Hystrix cristata | reverse complement strand
CAGCATGCTTCAAACTCAGTATCTCCTTTTGCCAGAACACCCAATGGCTATGTAAGGACAAACCCAAGTACAGACAGATTCCTCTACCTTTCTAAGTATCTGTTCCTTAAATGAATCAAAAATAAATAAACACAAATAAAAATTAATTGGGCAAAATCTCAAGACCTATTGGAAAGAAATAACTTTAAGATGCAAAACATCTTCCCTTCTCCACAAACTCCACAGTTCATTCATTTATTTCATTAAAAAAAAAAACACTAAACTAAATGAACTGCAGAGGAGAGACCTCTTTGTAGAGGTGTAGATACTTGAAGGGAACTATATGAAATTTCAAAGTAGTCTGAAGCCCAGAACTCCTGGGCTTTATTAAGAGAGGGTTGAACAACAGAGCCCAATGTCTGAGAGAAGCGAAAGTAAACATTTTAGAGTCGGATCATTCAGTAACCCTGAAAAATTAATTTGTGCTGCGTAGAAACACCACCAATGCTCTGTGCCAGCGCCTCTGTACTTAGAGAATTGGTTCATTAGCACAGCCTCAGACGCTACACCAGCTCCACAGTGGGCCATCTACACACTTGTACTCATGGCCACGGTCTCCCTGGGACTAATTTCAGAGTTGGGAAAGACGAACAAGAGAGAGGTGCAATCTAAAAAATAACTTTTTTGGTTTATGCCAGTAAAAAAAAGAGAAAGGGAAGATGACATTTGAAATCAGGTCATAAAAGTGAAGGAAAATATACTTTGCTTCTTTGAGTGTTTACTTTTAATGGTAATTCTTACCTAGAGAATGTAAATTCCTTGAGAAAAGGATATGCCTCCCAACTTCAAGCACACAGAATATATATACATATATATATATTTTTTTTCTTCCCACTTAAGTTTGAAAACTTGTATTCCCAACGTCTAGATGATGGACCAAATTTTCGGTATCCTAAATCTTAGAATTGCAAAAGTAGAAAGAACAAATATATCCAAGAAGGCAATTGCTGTATTTAAAAATAAATAAATCATCTATCACGCTCCAGGCACAATTTTTCACTGGCAGCTTCTTGTAGAGTCGGAAGAGAAACATAGATCTCAGATGTGTGCTTGTTCAACAGCTAATTTGACCCTGGTATCTTTCCTGGTGGGTTGTAGTTGTGCAATCCATTTGCAATTGCTTGTATAATATTTTTACAGAAAGACCAGGATCTAATGAGTCTGCTTTCCTAGAATTTGCCTTTCCAAAAGCAACTCTTCTTTCAAACCTCAGAGAAGGCCCATGCCCCTCAGTATTGCCACCACCAATATTCAGCATCCTGGCCAGTCTTCCCCCAAAGTGAGGAGGTTTATAGAAACTGTGTCTAGTTCATAGAAATTGTGTCTGCAGAATTTGCTATTGCCTTCCTGCTGCTGCTAGCAGGAACTCTTTTTCCCTGCACTTCGTATGTATATCTGAGAATCCCTCATTATTCTTATTGTGATTGGAAAACAATTTGGAACATTATGGAAAAATAATTTCTTTTTTTTTGTTCCTGGTGTTTTCCACATCCATAACTTTTCTTTTCCCTTTGTTCAACTTGTTCTCCAATGCATATTAACGTGCATGGGGTAGAAGGCTAGATACCCCATGCTATGTCTGTGCCCACTTCTGTGGATCTACAGTCTTTGCCTTTTTGAAACTCTGCGTGCAAATAAAAGGGACCCTGAGGACTTAGAGCTAAGATAACTCCCCTCCCACCACAGCAGGCAGAGACTCATTCCTGGAGATGCAAATTTAATTTCTGAATGCATTATCCCATAGAAACATTGCTTTGCTTTGTATTTAGTTTCCATAGTGTTATTAGGACATTACTATAGTTCAGCTACATTATGTCTTAAATAGGCTTTTGTGAGTGGCTGGGGAACTAAAACACATTTCTACCAAAAAAAATGCCTCCCAACTTCAAAAATTGACTTATAAATCAAACTTGTTTTCAATATATGGGAAGGAAACTATTGGTAATAGCAGGTATTATGTTTTTATTTGAGTGTATCTTATATTACAAGCTCAATGTGAAATACTAAAAGGTAGATTTTCCTACAATTACTTAAAAAACAACCCTTCTACACACAGTCTTCCAGCATTTGTTTGTATGTCCAGCCTAACTTTTTTATGTATTTGTTCAGTTAATATTAGTTAAAATTGACTTATTAGTCTTGCTAAAGCTGGCTTTTCTTAGATCATTAAAGCAAAAGTATTTGTTAACTATGAATATATTTTCCAGAGTTATTTTCCTCCTTTCTAGTATCCAAATGGAAAATACTTGCTTAAAGCAAATGGCATATGCAGTAGCAAACCTCATATAACCCAATACTAGCTGGTTTGGGAAAACCCTGGGAATTACTGCTAGGATTCCTGGAGATGTTTCATTCTTTCTCTGTTTTAAAAGGACAAAGCCACCACAGAAGTCACTTCTGACAAACCTGTTTGTTTTCACTTCTGCATGTTTGTCTCTGCAACTGAGACCCAACCTCACCTCATTTTCTCCACTCGACAACCCCCTCCCCCTTACCCTTTCCTGCCTGCGCCCCCACCTTTGAAAACTCTAATGACTGGAATAAACCAAAATGTCAACATTTGCAATTCTGGAGCTTCATTTAAGCAATAAAAATAATAATTAAAAGGGTAAAACCTTAGAGAGATCTCTTCATTTTATATGGTTTGCCAGCGATGATACACATTCAAAAAAGCCAGTAAAATAATTAATTAGAAACAGCCAAAGCACAACAAACTCTGCACGTTAATGAAGCAGAGAGGAAAATGTCATCTTTGAGACCCAGAGCTGCGTTGGCTTGGATAATACCCACTCCTGCCTCACTCTCCTAACTAAACCTCCGTTAATCTCTTCTCGAGAAATCAGTGCTAATGACACGGATTTCCCAGGAATGGCAGCGGCACAATACCACAAGAGCCGCTCCTGTTTAGTGTGACTTAGTTCTGAAGGGAACATTCGGCGCTGCATTCTGACAGCACGTTGTTGTTCTGTATGCTTCTTATGGGACTCAAAATAATGGAAGAGCTTCATTTTATTTTATTTCATTTCTTCCATTGTGGCTTTGCTTTTTATATTGTTCCCTTTATCCCTTTCTGCAAAAAAGCTTCTTCTCCTCTGGCCGTGAGACTCCCACCACTGCCTGCCCCATCAACAAGCTACAGTGCAATCTTATTTTCTCTTTCGTCAGAATGGTTTTCTCATGGACGCAACAGGCATACAAAGTTTTTGTTTTTTTTTTTTCTCCTTTACTTCTATATAGAAGGTAATTTTTATTCACACTTCTCCTTACAGTCACATACTGCATAATGTCGTTTCATTCCACGGTAATCTGCATACACAACTGTGGAGTTGAAAATTGCCGATTACTTGGTGACATGCAGTCCTCATAACGTGGTAATTCATTGTATCATTTGGGTTTGATGATGTGACCAAACCTACCAGACTGTAGGCACGCAAAAGTGTGACACATGTAATTTTGGATAGTATGTAAGATAATGATAATAAGCAACTGGTACTGGTTCACATATTTGCTACATGATTTGCTGTTATTTTAAAGCGTACTCCTTTGATTTATTATTTTTAAAAAGTTACCTAACAAACAGTTTTCAGCAGACTTTCAGGAAGGTGTCCAGAAGGAGGTATTGTTGTCCTAGGAAGGCGGAGGCCCCATGTGTTCCTGGCCTGGGAGGTCTTCCGGTGGTACCGGAAGTGGAAGATACTGGTGTAGATCATCCTGACACTGTGTAGGCTTAGGCTAATGTGTGTCTTTATGTCTTAGATGGTAACAAAAAAGTTCAAAAGTTAAAAACTGAAAAAAAAAACTTCAAAGAAAAATAAACTTACAGAATAAATATGTAAAGACAGAAAATACTTATCAAATTTGTACTTGTGTCTTAAACTGGATTATTGCAAAAGAGCGAAAATGTTTAAAAATGTTTAAAGGTTATTGTGGTGGACCTAATATGGTCAACTTGAGCCAGAACGCCCAGCTGGACTGAGTTGCTGTGATGCTGGGCGTATGAGATCCACCTGAGGGTTGTTGCTGATGCACCATAAGGCAGAGTGGGAGCTGTAGCTAGTTGTGAGCTGTTTCCCAGGAGAAGCTCTGCTACGGCTGGTTCTTCCGGAGGGCGCTCGGCCGTACTCTTCAAGGAAGGAGCTCGGGGCCTTGCTGTCGTCGAGGATGGCTGCTGTTGCTTCGGAGGAGCTCTGGTTGTCATCTCTGCTGCGAGCATCGTATCCTGGCTCCACCTATCATGTGCAGACACGGACGTATGTGGGACAGTGCTGTGGGGTCCCAGCCCTCGATTGGATCTTTTGGGTCTCCAGTGCCTAGATGGACATTCGGCACCTTCTGCATTTGGCTTCTGGGTGAATATTGTAAATGTCCCCTATTAAATCTGCTCTCTTATGACCATTGGCTCTGAAAATCTAACTAAGACAGTTATAAAATAAAAAGATACCCAAAATAAAGTTGATTTATTATAAATTTTTTCATACACTTACTGTAGCCTAAGTGCAGTGCTGGAAATCTGCAGTGGCATATAGTAATCCACCGGCTCCATCACCTACCAACACGAGCTCCCCCTCTCACACAAAACAACTTGCAGCCCTGGAAGCTTTTCTATGGTAAGCATCTAGATTGGTGTATTCTTTTTAAATCTGTGTGTGTGTGTGTGTGTGTGTGTGATGTTGGGAACTAACACAGCTACAACTCTCTCTCTCTATATATATATATATTTTGTTTGTTTGTTTGTTTGTTTCTTTTTTTTTGGACACAGGGTCTTACTATGGTTGCCAATGCCAGGCTCAAACTTTCAATCCTCCTGCCTCAGCCTGCCAAAGTGCTGGAATAACAGGTATGCACAATCATACGCAGCCCTTTTTAAAACTGTTTATTGCATATTTTTCAAGTACCTTTTTATGTTTAGATATACAATTTTTAACTTTTTATAACTGCCTTCAGTTGTCTGTACAGTAGCATTATGTACATTTTTGTAGCCTAGAAGAAATAGACTATAAAATACAGCCTAGCTGTGTAGCGGGCTATACTACTGAGTTTGTATGAATGTACTCAATGATTTTTGCACAATGATGAAATCACTTAGCGAGGTGTTTACTGGATACATTTTTATGATTAAGCAATGAATGACTGTAGTTCCGTTTCACATTTATTGGTTTTTGGTTTGGTTATTGTGGTCAAAATGTTCAGTATGCTTCAAAAACATGTCTAAAACACAAAATCTACCTAAGATTTAGGGCACATTTTTATTTTATTATTAAAAAACATAAATGCAAGGTTTTAACTGTGTAACAGTGCTGTTCTTAAGCACATCATACTACTTGAGACATGTCCCACAGGGTCTTGTATCGGGAAAGAACTGGGGCCATAAAGAACTAAGTGTGTCTGCTCGGCCATTTCCTAGATAAGTGACCTTGGCTAGTAGCTTCAATCCTTCTGAGATTTTCTGCTCTGTAAAGGGATGTGAATATTATTTTTCACGCATTTCTCAGCATATGAGAGGTAATGAGGAAATGTTCCTGGTATGTATGTGGTCCCCCAATAACTCTGCTCCTTTCTTTCCTCCCTTTTCTGTCTAGTTCCTTCTTCGGAGGTACCAAAGTGCATTTCATTTATCATTGGTATAAAATCTTACCAGTCTTTCACGTGTAGCAACCATGTCACACAGGACTGCTTTGTGGTGGTGGATAAACATCTCACTGCAAATACCAAATCTTCCTCTGATGACAGATATTAGAAAAAAAAAAAACGTGTTGCTATTTCTCTTAAATTGAAGCTCCCATAATGAAAATGTTTCTTGTCTGGATGGATGAACCAATTTAAAATACAGTTTTCAGTTCTATGAGTTACTTTCTCATGACATAGTTAGAAGAAAATTTGGGTTTTATGGGGCCTGTCACATGACTTAGTTATTTATCTTTTGATAGAAAGAATCTGGAGCATCTGGAGTGAAACTTTTAAATTTAGCTACAGTTTGGAATCTGACAGGAAGGAGATAGAGGCAGGGTGTTCCCAAATGTACTGAGGGAACAGTACAGTTTCCACCACTTAGTGAAATGAGACCTAGAACTTTCTTACCAGGAATTATTTCAGTTTCGGAAGAAAGCAGAAACCAAGTTTTCTAGAACAGCTGAGTATGTAAATATATCAGCCAGAGATTCATACCTGTGTAAATAATTTCAAATGCCTGTAGATATTTACACAAATACAAAGAAGAAACAAATAGGATGTTATGAATGAAAAGCTGTTGGAGGGACAGAAAGAGTTCAGAAGTTATTACTTCAGATAGTGGAATCAGGGAGAGGAAAGTTAGGCTCTTGAAGAATTAGGAAATGCAACTATGCTAAGAGCCTAGAAACAAAGGAAGATCCAGCAGAAAGAATGTGAATATGGAGCTGAAAATAAGTAAGTAGGGAAAAAGTGACTCAACAGAATAGGAGCCCGAGAAGGCCAAAATAACCTCTATATTTGATCTGTTTTATTTTGTTTTTAGGTACTGAGGATCGAACTCAGGGCCTTGCGCTTGCTAGGCAAGCACTCTAACCACTAAGCTAAATCCCCAACCTTGATATTTTTGTTTTTAACCTGTATTCTTACTGCATTCTGATAACATTCACACACTTCTTACCTACTACTTTAAAATGAATGAAGGACACGCCTCACAGTAGATTTTGAAATTATGCACACAATTTATTCAGAGTGAACACAGTCAGCTCCAAAAGCATATAAACTCTAAACTAGTCATCTTGATAAATGCGTGCTAATTTAAATAAATTCACTGAAAATTTTTGCAATACCTTTCAATGCTTCTCACAAAATTGCAACGTAAGAATTATTGAGTGCTATCCATGTTGCTCAATTTCTCTCTTTGGGTCTTTCCAGTCTTGCAGACTAAAATTCAAAGTCCAGAGACCCCCCTGAAATCATGTGTGAGAGTACCCTTCAGGCTACACTAATTATATTTAATCTCTGTCAAACAAATTTGCAATCAAATTCTTGGCAGTTTTCTTGCTGTATCAAAATGAGAGAGCATTTGACTTGCAAGAATGGATGCTGGTTTTATTCTGGAACAAAAAATTTAGAAGTTCCAAAGGACAGTAGCATAAATATCTCATGGCAGAGGCACCAATGTCTACTAAAGCCCCACGCTTCCATTGCATGTGACTGACTTACTGCTATTTAACAATGATCTATGCCAGGCCAGGGTTGTGTTTTCCATTTGCCTCACACGTACTTCCTGAATCTAGGAAGGCTTATGTAGTTCTAACAGGATGTGGGCATTAGTGATTTAACTTTTGATGTAAGTTAATTAAGAACCATATTTTTTCTGCTGTAACATGTAGGCAGAAAACACAGTTTTATTGGATGTTGAATGGTAGAGATATAAATGTTCATTATATGAACCCATTAAAAGTTTAAGGTTTTTCTAATGTAGTGCCTTGATTTACCTAAATGATACAGGAAATTTTAAAAATGCTTGATTTATGAAAGCTGGGTTAACTATGTATGTTACTGTAAGGGTTAAATTAAAATTGTCTGTTCTTTTTACTTCTTGGGTGAAAGATGTAGCAGAAAAATTCTTAGAGGTGGCTGAATGTGACCATGAAAGAAATGTATAGAGTTTATTAAAGCTATTTTAGAAGCTATTCCTTAAAGACTAAATAACCTACAGTTCACTAAAGATAGCCTTCTACAAGATAGCAGAGCACAGATACAATACATGGTGTTTAGGAGAAACCCTAATTCCTTGTGAGAGTATGGATACAGGAAATGAAAAGGATGGATCCTGGGTGTATGATGTATAAGACCATAGAACTGAAGCGAATAGGAATGCAGCAGCTAGAGCTGATTGTATTGTGAAGGTATCTAAACAGTGATGTAAACTATATAAAGACAAGATTAGAGCTCTAGGATTTTCCTCCCTCACCCCATCCATAGCAACTTGACAGAGTGTCAGCAATGGTGTCGGCAGATTATGTATGGTCAATTTTTAAGAACAACATACTAAATCAAAGTAAGAAACTTCCACTTCAACAAACTGATGAGTGTCCCTTTCTTTCCCAATAATAAAGTAAAAACCAGATACAGACCCTTTCTAGGATTTGAGTCCCTGTAGGTGTCATTCAGTGGTCAAAAGGAAGGCACTAGACTTTGTCAATATATTTCCTTTATAAACTACATGTGGGAAGAATTTTAAGATGATTTCTATTAAAATATTTTTCAAACACATTATATTACAAGTATTTGTATAAATTCTTATAATTTACAAAGGATTTTCACAAGTTTTATTTTATTTTAACAATTCAATAACTTATGTACAGTTTTATCACCTTACTTTTATTGATTAAGAAACTATGGTTCATGGAGAATATAATAACTTCCTCAAGATCACAGTACGTGTACACACAGAGTTAAAATCCTAAATTTTATCTAACCTATTTTAAACTTTTATTTTAAAAACCAGGATGTAACCAGCTGTAATCCAGATAAACAATGCATAAATATTTATTCACGTCTTATTGCTCCTGCCTTACAGCTGACTCTGTGATATGTTTTCTTGAAAATGTACAGCAATTCCTAGGAGGAGAGAATATGGCCAACAGAATTTGTTTTTTTCCAAATCATGGCAAAGCTGTATCTACATTCTGATTTAAGAATTTTAAGAACGATAAAGAGTAGCTTCTATGCTGTAGTACCTCAGTTCTTTGGTCGTGGAAAGAATTGAGGTCGTGAACCGAGGTTTCACTGTATTCGTTCATACCCACGTGTCCACCTAGATGTAGTTGGTTTAACACAAATAGCTTCATTGTTTGTATTTAACACATGAATGAGTGACAATTTTGTACCTTTAAAGAAATTTAAAATAAATGCCTGATTACTTAGGCATAGTATAATAAATTCAGATAAATACATGAATCTAAGGGGAGTAATTGAAGGATTAGAAGACAAAAATAATTTTATTTGTGTACCTGCCTGCAAGGGAAATCAAAGATTCACAGGAGCTTTGTGCTCTTGGATGCTGAGAAATCACAAAACTTTATAATATTCAAATTTGCTTCTTCTGTGGTTTACACACATCCCCTCTATTGTGAACTTTTCCTCATGGGAATTGCCTTCTATTTCCTTCCGAAGTAGATAGCTAAATATCTTATATTTTCCCATGCGGTAAGAGTGTCTGAAGTGCCGGGTGAGAGAACCGGGGCATTTGCAGAGAAGCGGATTTGTTCTATGCCGAAGGGCGAATGCAAACTTCTTCCTTTTTATTGAAAAAATAAAATAAGAGAAGTTTTGTTTCTTATAAGCATGAGAGTATGCCCCCAATACAGCAATTTCCTGGAAAAATGACCCTTTGGGAAATGATGGTCATGAAACTAATTTACAAAAACATGAGATACATATTAAAATAGAAACTCTGATGGTTTTAGCCTCCCGCAGGTTCTAAAAAACCTGGAGTAAATATTTACCTTGATTTTTTTGCCATGGAATTACTTTGTGAATCTCACCATGAAGAACATGACTTTTTCCCATTATTCTCAGTAGCATTTCTCTCAGGGTGATCGTTGCCTTTTCTCTTTCACACTCTAATGTAATACTGAAAATGTTGTAAGTGTGCTCACACACTGTAGTAAATCCAAAAGAGTACTTAGTCCTGGAAATGGAAGGTATTCCTTTTTGCTGTGACTTCCACAGGTCTTGCTTAGGGAGCTAATAAATTGGTCCTTTATGAAGATTTTAACAGGAGAAAAGTTAAAACGTGAGGATTTTTGTGATGGGGGCATGGAAGAAGTCTTGGTTTAATAAAATGAATCTTTTCATCTGTAGGAGTCTATTTACTGCAAGCTGAAAAGTCCAAGATTGTTAGATTACTTTGTCCCTCAGTTACGAGCCGCCAAGGTTAATGGGAGTTTTACCCTGAATACATTGACTGTTTTAGATACTTGGGTATCCAAGGTACTGTCTCTGGAGTTCTTGGTCATCTTGTTTGTATGTACATTGCTTAGACTTTTACTCAAAAATACTTAGAATTTTGAGTCCACTCTGTGTCTTTTTTTACATAAAAATCTTTTTCATGTGTGTGAATCTGTGTTTACCTTCCTGCTGGACTTTATATTTTCTGCTTGATATACTAGAACTCCTTAAGCAGTTTCCAATGAAAATAACCTATCGAGATGATTTAAAGAAATGGTAACTTTCGAAACAAGCCAAACATACAATAATACTTCTGTGACATTTAATTTATATAGTAATGATATAATTCATCCAAATATATCTCTCTCTCTCTTTTCTGCTTAGATCAAAGAAACTTTCTCCTGAAGAAGTATACATTTCTTTAGAGATTATGTCCTTCTTTAATTAGGCATACTCTTTTTATCTGTAGCGTAGACATCTCCTGTCAGTTCTGAAATGACTCAGTCCACCATGGACGGCTTCTAAACCTGGCGCTCTCGCACTTTGCCTTGACTCACACTCATGACTAAAGGTGTAGCAACATGCCACCCACCAGCAGGCTTCTCTAAAACTGCTTTCACACCATTCCAAAGTATTCAATAAATTTGACAGATTTATCTTCATTATCCTCTTTACAGCACTTGATTTTGTTGACAACTGCCCTTTACTTAAAAGACTTTTCTCTCTGTGGCATTCATGTCTCCAATGGTCTTTTTTTTTTTTTTGTATTTATTCTTTTTGCTCCAGCCAGCTCTGTGGCTGTTACCTCTCAGCGTACCTCGTCTTATAGTCATCGGTTTATGGCTTCAATTTCATATCCCCATAGTTACTTTCCTCCCCTCCTCACACATTAAATGATTTCCTGAATAATTTCAATTCTTCCCTCATTGATTCACATGCTGCCTTTATTTTTATCTCTTCTGAAGTCAAATTATTCACATATAAGTGTATGAAAACTTTGATCTTAATTGGTTTCAGTGAAAAGCACCCTCTTCCCTTCTTTTTTGTTCTCCATCCCAATAAATGATGACACCACACAGCCAGATATCTGCCGAGATGATTTCTTCAAACCCAGTGCCTTTTGATCACAACATTAGATTGCTTTACCTATATAGAATTCTACACTATCTCTCTATCCATCTCTAGAACTAAATCTTTAATTTTGGTTTCCATTATTATACATTGAGAGTGCGATGTTGTCCCCTCCATTTTACATTCCATAAAATAACTTTATAACACACTCCATAAAGACACAACTTATATGGGAGATAATTGCTCAAACTCGGCTCTTAATATGGCCTACTACCCCTATGAGATTGAGTCTTTATTTTTCTCTTTGATCTTACCCTTACTGCTCCCCTTCATCCTCCTTCTAAACTATCCCACACAAGGTACTACAGACACAGTGTGCTTCTCCTTGTTTTCAGGGCTTTGGAGCTTTTATTTCTCTCCCTCAATTCACACTTTCATTTCCCCACTCCACATACACCTTGTCACCTCACCTCCTTTAGGCTTGTTTAGATATCTCTTCTCCAAGATCAGTTTCCTCCTTCTTCTATGACCATTTCCCTGGGTATGCCTCACCTCATCCTTTGTTGTAAAGTTTATTTCATTTCCTGTCCTCTTGCATGAGCGTCACAATTTATAAAGAAATCCCTGCTGCCCAATAGAAAATTTGATATAAAATAGGTATTGAAAAAAACGTGAATAAATGAATCTTTTTTAAAATGGTTCTATTGGATATCTATTGCGCATGTGGTTAAAGTGAGGCTCATAGCAGACTAGTATATCTTAATACTATGTCTCTTATTTTTTTTTTATTTTATTGTCCTTTATCTCTTACTGTAATATGTAGCTTATAAATAAAAAAATGCATCTCTTTTGAAATTATAGACTTTTCTGAAACTTCCAGTCCTGCCAATCTTCACTGTAGACTGAGGCACACATGTCCAAAACTTTAAATTGCTTTGATATCAAATTGATACTTATAATAATGTTTAACACCATACTAGGTCCTCATCTCCTATTGCCACAGTTGCTGTTTCCATAAAACCCACAAAATAACTCTGCCATTACTGCAGGACTCATGTGTAGGCACAATTTTTCCAGATAATTCCGTAAGAATAGATAACCTCTCGTTTTCTGGGACTATTCTCTTATCAGTTACTGAAAGAAAGACTGACATGGGGTGAAATATCTGCAATATTTTATTTTCTATTTTTCTAGTTTGATCACACCCTCTTTTACTCACTCATTTTTTGATTAGATATAACTAAAATTATTATTAAAGGATGTTGACTGGTAGAATAAATTATTTTCCAAGATATCATTTCAGTGAGTACCTATCTTCTTCGAATAACTTTTTTTTTTTTGCTTTACTTTCACCAAATTTTAAACCTGAGAAGAACTTCAGAGAACATCTCCTACAGTTCTCCTTCCTCTTAAATCTTGTCCACTTTGCAGGCACATAAAGTAAAATCTTGAGATTATAAATTCCATACCCATTAGACTTTGAGCCAACGTTTAGAACACTTTACCTATCAGTGAGATTTTAAGTTTTATGACTATGTCTAAGGCGTTAAACCCAGGGCTTATTTGCTTTCTTTCTTGACTTCTGAGCAACAATCAATCATTATTGACTATTCCCTCCTTTTTAAAAGTCTCTGTTCTCTGAACATTCATTAATTGCTGTGATTTTCTTGCAACATTCCTGATTATTGCCTCTTCTCCTGTCCCAGAGCTTTTCCCCACTTCCAGTCAGGAAGCAGGTATCCACTGCTTAGTTGAAAGCCCTTTCTGGTTCACTCATTATTGTTCCTGCCTTGTTATTCTTCTAGTGTTCTTTGAACTTGGCAGCGGAAAAATGAACTATCCACCTAAGCAAAATAAAAACTTGGAATTCTTCTTCGACATTATAAGAAGATAATGTCCTCGTCCTTCCTTTGTATATCATGGATCCAATTGAATTTAGGTCTCACAAGAATTTATAAATAGAAAATCTTCTTTTTCCCTCCATAGTCACTATCTTATTTCAAGCCACCAAATCTGTGTCTAAGACTTCTTTGATTGCCTGATTCAGATGACTCTTGGTGTCTGACAATCCATTGCTTGTGCAGAAGTCAGAATCTTCTGAATACCAGGTTCCTTTCCATACAAACGTATTCACATGCCATATGTAGTCAAAATTCTTAAATGAGCTGCTATCACCTCATGGCATAGATTAAATTCTTATCTTGTAATAAAAATGAGTTCATAGTCTACTTCCCAAATCCCTTTCTCACTGTTTTATATTATCTTCATTTCAGCTTATATACACTTTTATTGGATTTTTTTTAATCAGTGCTTGCAACATCTACCCTCAGCGTTATTTTTATCGTGTTTTCTTTCTACTTGGGAGTATAGATACCATGGGAGTTAAGAATTTGCTCTGGATTGAAGTAGACTGTAAATAAATTGCAGATTTGCCATGTGACAATTGTAGCACTGCGGACAAATTATTACTTTTTGTTGTTGTTCTTCAATGTAATAATTTAAAGAGGTAGAAAATAGTACCACACTATGGTTTTAGGTTTATTATTTGGATTAAATGGACTAAAGCATATAAAATGCTCCAGAAAATGCTTAAAATACAAAATCTGTCAATAAAAACATGGTTTAACATCATCCTATTCACCGCCTTTGTGGAAAGTAGCAGTGGATTTGGCCAACTTCATTGACTTTATGATCAGCTTGGGGATTGGGGAACACACTTCTGGGAGTACTGGGGTGGGTCATGGAGATATGGACTTGGGGCCTACATCTGTACCCTTGCCTCCTCTTCTCCAGTTTTATTCCATGTTCTGCCTCCTGCCTACCATAAACTAAGCAACTTTGACCTACCACTTCCGTCCAAAATGGCGTTTCTTCCTCTCAGGAAGATGACCATGGAATGAATTCTCTTGAACTGCGAGACAAATTAAACTCTTTCTTTAACTTGTGGTTGTCTGGCATTGTGTCCAGTAATGGGAAAGCTGACTAATGTGGGGATTATGTGTCATCATTTTGTGCATCATCTTCATCTTGGTTTAAGGATGGCTTTCCTTTAGAAAATTTCCTTGCCCTATAAATTAAATCAAGATTCACTTTTTTTAATATCTCCATTTTGTAGTTCTTATCGTAGTTAAGGAGATAACAATCAAAATTCTTCCATATTAGTTCACGCCCAGTGGAAAGTCAATAATCACATCCTAGCACATATTAGTTACTCCAGAAATAACGGCTAAATGAATGAATAAGTGGCACAGTATCAAATATTAGTAGAGATGTACAGTATGCAGTCAATGCTATACCTATAGCTAAATCTACAGAATTACAACACATTATGGCCAACGTAATGGAAGAAAATTCAAACAAAGAAAAGTACCAAAGATTAAATCCATAAATAATTAATTATATAAGACCTAAGTCTGTCGAAACTATCTATGTTCATAGTTCATAAAATTATGCAATGAATGGACAAAGGATACCAGGACTTTTGAGTCAAACAAGAACACTAAATCAGAGGAATTATTCTTATGCATTCATCTAATAAAAAATATAAGAAATAAAGAAAATACCATTTTTTTCAGTTTAGTAGCTATATTTACTTCAGTCCTAGAAGTAACACAAGCTAAATACCCAGATTGAATATTTTCCTGGTATAGCCACAGTTGGTAAACACTCATGGATTTTAAAAAAAATGAATATTTAGAAAGTGTTCTGCTTTTATTATTGTGAAGAACAGTCATATGTCATCACAAGCCATGCCAAGGTGGTCTGACAGTGTTCTCACTATGCACCCATCTAAATTTTTAAAAAAGTAGACAGTAGGTACTCAAAAATAGGTATATATATTTGTGTATACACAAATACATCTATATGTGTATATTCACAAATGTATATAAACCTATATGTGTGAAGTTATACAACACTTGCTTTACTACATTTTACATATATATATATATATATATATATATATATATTATAAAGCCAATGTCAAAAATATAAATTTAAGTGGCAAAATAAAAAGTCAGAACTTATAAGTTTTAATTATTTATGTTTTTGCCTACTGTGTAGTATTACCAATCTCCTGGGCTGAGTGACCCCCACTTTGAAAACTCCTGGCCTGACACAAGTAGCCATGGTTTGAAATGTGCCTCTGACATTATCCAGAATGATTTTCTTCTTTCTTCTTCTTTTTTCTATTATCATAGCCACTTCTCAGTCGACTCTTATCCAAAGATGTTAATTCCTGCATTTCTTTCTTAGCCATTTTCCCACTTTTTACTTGACTCTGATGAAAAAAAAGTCATTTAAAGTTGAGAGCTGTGGTACATTTTATTCAATATCAGGAATTTATTAAAAAGTATCTAGCCTGTACTTTCTTCAAATTAAGATACTCTTTGCGGTTCATTTCCAGTGATAGGTAATCCCCATCTCAAATCACTTTGCTGGGAACATTGGTATTTGATAAATACATTTGCAGGGAGCCGTTATCTTCAAACTCCACTCTCATCAAGCATTGTCCCACCACAAAATATGATCAAAGATTAAGGACTCCAGGGACTCATGGGCTCTGAACTCATCAGCTTCGAATCCTACTATAAATTATCCAAATGAGGCACTTGGCAAGATTCTTAACTGATTGTGCTATTCGGAACACCTCCATTTCAATTAGAGGTAACCATGATACATGACAGCGGAGAACAAAACTAATAATTTTCACTAATGTCAAGGAAGGTTATAGGACTTCAGGGAATTATAGCAAGTATTTCAAGAAATGCACATTCACGGCTGCTTTCTTTGTCTATGTGTCTGCTTTTTGAGTGAGAAGCTTGTATTTTAGTTCCATAGTTCACATCAGATGGGTTAAGAATATATCTATATGTAAAGTCTGACTGGCAGAAAAAAAAAAAAAATAGTGTGCCAAGGATTAAAAATGCCGATACTAAAACCCCAAATTCTGAATCCCTTGGGAGAGCAGGCATGTCTTCATTTTAAATCTGGAGCCTGAGCAGACTCTGAGGCAGGCGAAGCTGCTAACTGCAATGCAGAAGACAGCAGAAGTTTACAGACTTCGGGGTTGTAAATATCTGCTCCTCCTGGACTAGTAGAAATCCTGACATTCCTACAGAATGTGACATCATAAAGTCAGTGTTAATTGGCTGTATACCAAGTCAGGTAACATACTGAGTTTAAAAACCGCCCTGAGAGTTTGCTTCTCTGAACCTTTGACACTCCCTTTAAAAACAAACAAACAAACAAACACAAAAAAAACTGATCAGTTCCTTTCCCAAAGCAAACTCTGAGATTTGAGGAAGAAAGCGTGTTCTATGTCAATAGAAAGCAATTTGTTTGATTGGTTTTGGCCAATATGAAAGTCACAAAAACCTGCTTTCTTGTGCTAACTGGGCTACTCACCAATGTTTTGGGTAGAGCCTCATTTTTCTTGATTCTCATTTGAAATAACATACTCCCTAATCAGTTCTCTCAATAAGACAGTATGAGTATTTATTCAGTTTTAAAATAATTAAATTGACCCATACTGACCATCTACTATGTAGAAACATGTTATTAATCAGTATGAAAGAATCCAAAGTTAGGAAGTTAGGCCTTCTCACCCTGAAGAGTTTTTGTATGGTCTGGCAGAAGACACATTATTTATAAAAATAATACACATTTTTAAATAAAACAAAAATCCCCAAAGCAAAAAATGCAAGGAGAACCAGTATTTCCATGTAAGAGTTGCAGTTCATTTCTATCTTATTCTCTTTCAAAATTTCTAACTCCAGTCTACCCATGAGAACAACATCAGACAAACCCAAATCAAGGAAATTCTGCAAAGTATCTGAGCAGGATTCCTTAAATTATTGAGATCATGAAAAACAAGGAAATTCTGAGAACAGTTGCAGGTCAGAAGTCCCTAAAGAGACTCAGTGACTAATGCAATGTTGTATTCTAAACTGGATGTTGGAACAAAATTTTTAAAATGACATCAGTGAAAGAACAGGTGAAATTCAAATAAAGCCTGGAGTTTGCACAAATAGAAAGGTTTCCTGATTTTTGAAAAATAAACCATGCTATTGTCAGACATAATATCATGGGAAACCAGATGAGGCTTTTATGGATGCTTACTGTAATATTTTTTATTCCTTGGAAACCTGAAAATACCCCCAAATAAAAGCATATGGGAAAATATTAACAGCACAAAAAATAACTACAATATAGAGCAAGATGTAACAAATGCCACAAGATATTCAAAGTTTAGTCAGACTGTGGAATTAGGAGAGATGCCTCTGCACAAATGGAAGATGAAATGCTCTCCACGCAGTCTGTGAGACTTAGTTTAGATCTTCATCCAATTCTCTACTCACCTCTAAAACTGCAAACACCTGGCACTTTCTTTTTTGACTCAGGGCGGAAAACCTATCCTTTTTCCATGATGAATGGACTTATCAGAACTGGGACTTTGAGTGTGCATCATTAGATGTAATTTTAAAAAATGTTTTACTAGTATGAAGGAGACAGGGACTTTGTTTTCCTAGCAGCACGTGGTACACCAGATGGAGTGGGAAGAGCTGTGTAGGATCAGTGGGTCTTGTAAGTGCACATACTAAAGGTATGTTTTGTCTGTAGACAATCGAAAAGTAATTTTAGAAAGCTCAACATGTCCATATGCTTTGTTTTTAAAACACTATGAACAAGCAACTTTAAATGATATCAGTGATAAAATGCTTTTGGACTGCATCCCCTATCACTTTCTCAGCTTTGATATTTAGTGGTAAGCAGTTATTTCCACCTAGTAGTCTATTGTCATGTTTTTTTTTGTTGTTTGTTGTTGTTGTTGTTGTCATGTTTTGATGTTGGCTTGCTTATGGCTATTGTTCTTCATCTTTCTCTGGCCTCTTGGTCATGTACCATTTAAACAAGGTGATAAGCAAACCTGGATATGTCCTTCTTCCACACAGACAGAAAGCTCCCGTATATGTATACACAACCTCCTACTGACTACATACCTAACACCCCAAGCTGGTTTTCTTTTCTCAGCCTCTCGATTCATGTTCAGATCTGTCTGGGA
This sequence comes from Hystrix cristata, assembly GCA_004026905.1. Lineage (NCBI taxonomy): Eukaryota > Metazoa > Chordata > Mammalia > Rodentia > Hystricidae > Hystrix > Hystrix cristata. The sequence goes on along the minus strand of PVJO010002756.1, from coordinate 112,044 downwards.
ACCATGAAGGTCTCTCCCGGAATCCTTATCATCTGAAAAAAATATCATTTCATACTCTTTGGTTGTTTGGTGGTGATGGTCATGGTCACGGTGGGCATGTGTGTGTGTGTGTGTGTGTGTGTGTGTGTAGTTTCATTGGTCTAGAGTCTGTCCAGTTTATGGGAAGTGGCCACAACTATCCCACAGTGTCAAGCACTGAAAGAACTACATTTAATAATAAATGCTAATGAAATTGCTGAAATTAGAGATTGTTTTTAAAGTCCATTGCAATCCTCCTCATCTACACCTTATTTCGTCTGAGGATTGTTTCTCACTAGAGCACAAGACACCCACCTGTGATTTGTCTCCCTTTCCTCTTGGCTATCATTCGTCACAGAGTCCTCACTTCACCAAGCTAGGTCATTTGTAGTTGAGCCAGAAATTCCCTCTCACCTTGAACTCCTACATTCTTCAAGGCAAATAAAATTCTTTATTCTGACTAAAATCAATATTACTTGTCATACTGTAATTTATAACTTTGCTGATAGATCCTTTCTTTTCAAGAAGTGAAGATAAAATATAAAAATCTGGGAAAATGGGAATATTTTCCTGTTCCCACCTGCAGGATATGTGTCACATCACTGATTATATTCTCCTGAATCACATTTGGCTTATAATATTAACCGAAATTACAAGGGTAGCAGGCAATTCCAGATCCTGATGTCTCCTGACCCTGTCTCACTTATTAGATTAGAGGAATAAGTCATGAACACATTTATACCAACCAGCATCAGGCAGGGCAGGAACCACTTGGAATGGCAGCCACTGCTCTGTGGAAACTGAAAAACTACAAAACAGACTAAAATAAAGATGATGCAGAAAGTAAAGTATATAGAAAGGTAGACTTGAATGTCTATGTCTATATAGAGGTGTATACATTCTTTAAAATCATCTTCACCTTAAATCAGTTAGAACAGAGAAAGATTGATGAAAGAATATTTTCTTAAAGATAGATTCCATCAAATGTGAATGATTACATAGTAATATGAACATCATTCTGTACACAATAAGGATGTAGTTTTGAGTAGCAAAATTATACTGCTGCAAATAAGTCTAGGAATACTCATCTTCTTGAGATTTTTTTTAAAAAATGTATAAATAAAGATGGAAGAAGTTTCATAGAATTTAAAAAAATACACTGCTGACAATAGAAATGGAAATAAAGCTTCGAATGCAGATGACAGCACATATGTAAAATAAATAGAAATAGGTAAAATAAATAGGAATATCTTCTGGATTTTAAGAATGAATGACTACAACAAGACGAAAAAGACAAGTGTAGGAAGCATTTTGTATAAAATATTATGAATTTACAATAGGAAGTGAAAAACTTGATAAGTGAAATAATATCAAAGCACTTCAATGAATTAAAAGTTTTTTTAAAAGTATGAGTTGTTTTTCATCTTTCTCAACTGAAGAGTACATACAAGAAATTAGAAAAAAATGACTTCACAACAAATAGGTGCACTAGCAAGTGGGTATTAAATTCATTATATTCCAATTGGTAACTCTTAATGGACTTGCAGTTTTTGTTCATGAATTTCTCATTGCAGTCGTTATATTGCCCCCCGAAAATTGAGTTGTGCATGCTCAACTGCATCAGACCTAGAATTTTATGGTCTTTCTGGTTCCTCTATCTAAGTCAATGCCTCATTTTACAATTATTAAAACATCAAATGATAGATTTCTGCAAAAGACAGCTCTTTTTCCTTGCCCTTCTGCATCATGTTCGGTGTAGAAGGAATGTGAGAAGATTGTTAGTCCCTACTGTTTAGCATTGTGGGTTGATGTCTTTCATCCCATTTTACAGAAGCCAAGGAATGATTTACTCATCAAGACACTCAGAAAGTTGTAGACACTTACCAGTCAGGTACTGATCTAGAGAGGTGTAGTGTCTAGTACACCTAGACAATGTAGTACTCCACACAGAGTATCTAAATGAGTGAGTTACATTAGGTAGCCTGGATGCAAAACAATCTCATATACTTGAACCAAGAAAGTACTGAAAACATTCTTTCCTTTGACAGTGAGGATATAAGTAACTATGTGCTTCATATTTTCACTTTACCTATGGAAGAAAAGTTCAAGTCTCCTACCATGTCACAAGGAGAATATATTACACAATGTACCATTGTGTTACTTATTGCATAATAGAACACATTAGTTACAAGAGTATTTGGTGACAAACATCTTGCTTTGTGCTTCCCTTTATCCTCCACTAGGATAAACATAGTGATTTTTTTTTTTAAATAATCACTAGAGAGAAAACTTTATTGTAGTTCATGATCTCCTCATCCAGATAATTATGTTGTGGAAAGAATATTAGATCTGCTAAATATTACCTGTATGGTTTGTAGAATAAATAATAATGGTTTTGTATTGGTTAAAATTGCATCTATGACCATTCACTGAGGCAAATCTAGACAATTGACTGAAATATCATGTATCACGAGCTTTGAAATTCTAGTACTAAGAGGTACTTAGAGAAAGGGGATTCTCTGGAAATTTGTTCAAAATAGATTAATATCAGTAAGACGTCTCATCTATTTCAAGGCATCCTAAACTATAAGGCACACTAATGATTTATTTATATTTATTTGAGGAAAGGGAAAACACTAGTATGTGAAATAAATCTATCAAGCATAAGACACGATCTGCTTTCACACAACCAGTCATTCCAAAATATTTCTTCAGACTGTTTTGTGTTATGTTGTCTCAGCAACCTTGGCTAAGAGTAAAATGCTACCACATTACCAGTTAATAAACACTAAACTCAGGTTTTGTTTTGTCCAAAGCTCAACCTTGCCCTTTCTGCAAATATCGGCTGTATCAGATTGCCTGAAATACACCAGATTTGTAAGGAAAACTCAAGTTTTTGTAAATAAAGTTTTGACCTTGGTGCTGACTTTGAGTTAAATTCCACAAAGCTAAGTAGACTCCAGGGCTTGCACTATTAAACCTTACACTTGTGGCGCTGATTACGCCGAATGGGCAAAAATAAATAAATAAAGTCCTGAGGCAGCCATGGGGTGGGGGGTGTGCATTGATGGCAGGATTTTCTGGGTCTGGGCCATATTCACACTCTGCCCAGCTCCAATCACTGCCACATGCCACTGTGCTTTTCTGTCCCCCGTTCATACAACTACTGCAAATGGTATCATTTTGCAACTAATTTACTCGCTTAGTTTTGGCCATTAGTCATTCCCAATATCCTCAATCTGCAGGTAATTTTCCACATTATTAGTTACCCACCTGTCTTATTAAACTGGACTTTCTGAAACCCTGTGTGCCTGCATTTTCTGCACCTTTAGATCAAGCAAATAATTGCCAGTACCTGGATGGAAGCATTTAATAGGAAGATTATAGTTGATTCCAAAAGTTAATAACTATAGCATCTGGTTTCCCTTTTTAACATTTAAATGATAAATTCAGTGTTCATGGAGAGAGAGAGAATGAGAATGAGTCAGTTCACCAGACTCTAAAATCTTTTTATCTTTCATGGTCAGATTAAATAGAAATGGGCAGAAGGTAGGTTTTAATCTCACCACTAATGTACTTCAACTTTGACCCTCAGAGACACATCTTGATCACATTAAGCGAAGGAAACTCTTTCCACTGATAGGAGACTTTGTTCCCTGATAAGGAAAATGGCCAAGTCCTCTGCTTTCATGCAGCATCTCTGATATCATTGGTGGCTCTCAGTGAGAGACTACAGCTGCTCTGAGACATCTTCAGCTCATTTTCATTCACATCTCCATAAAACCATCTGCACAGGATGCCTTTTTAAATATTTCTGGGTGAAACTCAGGACATTACTCTCTAAACCAGGTCAGTAAAATCCAGCACAAAAAAAAGCCAAACTTTCAGCACCGAGGGCCAGGATTGCAATTTGCCAGAAGTCTAAGGAGAGTACCTCATTTGCAATTAAATTGACATTCATTTTATCAAAAATAAATGTGCCTGGCCACAATATTTGCTTGGAGTTATAAGTTTGATTTTTTAGTTTGAAAAAAATTCCATGTTTGCTAGTAATGAAAACAGAAACCCAAAATATTTCCAAGAATTATTGTATGTGATTTTCTTAAACAATACAACTGTCAAACCCTAAGATTTCCCAGGACTTTATATGGGATGGGTAAAAATTATAAGACGAAAACTTTGCAATCATCATTTAAGGCATTTTTAACTTTATTTAATTACCAACTGGAACTTTAGATGTCCTTAACTATTGAATCTATCTATTGTTGTGTTACCTCTTCTAAAGACAAATGTTGGTGAGATTTAACCAGGTAAGGAGGCCTGTTGGTAAGATTCAACCAGGAAAGGAGACCTGTTGACCAGAGAAAAAGCTATTATGATGGTATATTTTAGGATGACAGAATATAAACACACCCCAGTGGTCCTAATCCATGATCCATGTAAAATATAGTTATTCTCAAGTATCTCTTGTCCTCCAAACTTTTGCATATCTTATTATCGATACCTCAGATATGTGTTTTTCCTCATGTAATTCCCTTTAACAGTCTGTATACATGCTTTCATGCTTTCTCTGAAGGATTCTAAAGTCACTGAGGGCAAAAGTCTAGACCACGGATCAACATACTATCCTACATACTAGAGATGGTCAAATTCAGTTCACCATCCATACTTACAAACAAAGATTTTGAAATTTATCTAGCCATTTTTATGTATTATCAGTGGCTGCTTTTGTACTACAGTAACAGAATTGAATTGCAGAGGTATCCTAGAGAGTTCATGTCCCCTAAAGCCTTAAATGTGTGCTTTCTGGTCTTTTATGGAAAAAGAAAAGTCTGTTGATATCTGGTATACAGCATTTGATATATTTTAGTGATACTGAAAATTCTCTGCTTCCAGACATTCCAATAGTCTGAAGAAACTGGCATTTTCTGGTGGATGGGCCTTGTCACACCCCAATTCTCTGAGACATATCCAATGGCCTCAGGTTAGTATCATGCTATTTGGTGCATAATTGCCTCCAATATGTAAGAAACATGGCAAAGTTCTAAATCCAAATCTAGTTCAAATTAGAAGAGTAGTTCCCATCAGAGTCAGAAACACTAATGCCAGCATAACTTCCCCAGGTGTCTTTACTGAGGCAAATATCTGTTTGGTAAAAAAAGGACCAAAAAAGCACTATCAATGTGACCTTTAGTATGTGCGGATTTCTGGTCCTGTCACTAATCTCTGACATTTCTTCAGTTTCTCTTCTAAACATGAAAACCAAAAAAAAAAAAAAAAAAAAAAAAAAAATTACTTATAAGGCATCTTGGCTTCCCTCTTCCTAAATCTACTCATACCATGATGCTAAGGAGCATGAAGATACACTGGAGATACCGAAACATGGGCCAGAATCACACTGGGAGACAAATTTACAAATATCAAGCATTTAATTATTTGTTTCCATTGAGATACTGCAACTCCAAGGAGTAGAGAGTCAGAAATGCAGACTTCTCATTATTTTGACCTCTTTCATTCCTGGAGAGTCTTTCATAGCAAATGGCCACAGTTGTCCAAGTCCACATCACGGCCTGAGCCTCCCAGGAATACAATACCCAGAAGACAGTGCACAGAGCCCCGATAGCACTGATTGCTACATCCCATGGAAAGCAGCTATAGTGTTCTTCATGTCAGAGAAGACATGGAGAGCAAGAATGTTGAATTTTGGCCTGTAGTTTTTAAGAGTTGATTTCTAGCCCCTATTCACTCCACCATATTAAGCATCAAAATTGGAAAGTTCGCACTTATTTGTCTTTTAACTTTTAAACTTCAAGATGGCTATAATTATAACTTAATGCATATGACCTGAGCTTGCTGGGACATTCGATTATTTGGTTGAGTACCAACTACGAAAGTCATTAGTCACAGGACATTGTTTAGATGCTGTTACACTGTGTGGTTTTGCTAATCGATGGGTATGGACATATGCCTACAGTTTACAGGTGTAAGATTTCCCTCCCAAAGTTCCTTTTCCCAGTCACCTTGTGGGAGATGGGACAATGAACCAAATCTGCTTGTGTTTCCGTAGAAGCCTACATAGAAGCATCCTTTTCTTAAAAATAATGACGACATTACTTCTGCTTTTCATTCTTACAAGTCATTTCTTTGTCCAACTCTTCTTAAACTGAGGAAACCTGTAGCAAAGAGGCCTCTGAAATTCTGCCAGCAGCCAAAACTGAGCAACTGTCAGCCAAAAGCTAGAAGGAAAAAAAAATAGAACTTCAAATGAGAAAGCAGTTGTCTGGAGCCACTGGGACTCCACTGGCATGGAACCAGATGAACTAAAATCCACAGGTCTGCTTCCTGCATAAACAGGTGAAGACAGGGCTGAGAGAGGTGTGAAAATAGTTCTTCAGCCGCACTCTGCCATGTACGGTTCCCAAGGTGCCCTCCTACATCTGTTCTGCATTTTGGCAGAAAGGCTTTTCAAGTTTTGACGTTCTGCAGTGTAACAGTTTATATAAGGAAAAAAAGTAGTGAAATCTTGATTAAGTTCCCCTCAAAGCTAATATAATTCTTTTGAATTCCTTCATTTCATTTCTTTTTCAAAGGAATTTAAACATACATATGGAAAAATAAATTACGACCATCCAACTTCTATTGGGTGGAAGTTTTCACTTTTAAAAAATAGAAACTTCAAAACTGAAATTCAATTTAAGTGTAAGGCTGTAAATTTATATATGACCTGTTATCTAGAGTCCTTTGGGAAAATATTGTAACTTGATGAGCAAATATTTTCCATTGTCTTTTATTTATTTCATTCAGAAAAAGAGAAAAAGAGAAAGCGAGAGAGATTGAGTGACAGAGACTGATAAAAATATCCATCGACAGATGAATGGATAAAGAAAATGTGGGTTTTGCAAGCAACGGAGTACTACGCTTCCATGAAGAAAGTAGACTTGAGTCATTTGTAGGAAAATGGATGCACCTTGAGGCTATACTCATACATGAAATAAATCATATACACAAGTTTAAATATTGCACAGTTTTTCTTGTATGAGAAACTCAAATTATAAATGAAGTGTATAATGAAAGACAGATAACAAGAAGTAGGAGGGTAGATCTTTATAAAAGTAGAAAGAAATCAAGAAATGGAGGTAACAGAAGGGAGGGAAGGAAAAGGGAATGAAAAAAATGAATTATTAGGCGGTGTGTACGTGTACCAAATCCACACAAAGAATGTAAACATTATGTATTGCAAACATAAAAAGAGAGAGAGAAGAGAATCAAAAGATGGATAGAGAGGGAAAGGAGGAAAAGGAAATGGGATGAAAGAAGAAATTAAGATGTATTATGTACATGCACCCATTCCCGACAAGGAATGCAGGCATTGTGTATTACAGACGTGGACTAATAAAAACATGTCTTGCGCTGGAGTTGTGTACAAGTTCTGCAAGCTGAGTAACTCATGATCCATGCTGTCTAGCACTGGAGAATTAAGGAGAGTTGCCGTTAGCAGTGTCCACCAAAGTCACTGCACAGAGGCCAGTCACTAAGGGAGCTCCCATGTTGTAGCATGACTAAAAATGTCGAAAACATACTGAGGGGCATCAGCAAGATTGGGAAGAGGGCGAATAATTCAAGAATATTTTTTCTGTCTTTCCTATTATATGAACAATGCAAACTACCAATGCTTTCACCGTCTAGTGATAACCATGTTATTTTTAAGTGTATTTCTTTCAGTATTTGGGTGTAAACAGAAATATATATGAGCACTAATTAACATGTCTTGGAAATCAAACACAAAGATTAGAGTGGAGAGATGTATCAGTTATGATATGCTAGTGTTATCTGTGCTTAAATTTTAAATGACATAGATAAAGTCAGTGGGGTTTTAAGTGTTACTTTCAAACTTATAAATATTAGATGATAATATTTGTAATTAATCTAAAATGAAATAATCGTGTCTTGTGCTGATCATGTACTCAAAGGGTGGTATTTGACAGGTATTCAGTTTGCACTTTCCTATATTGTTTTGTGCAGTCCTCACTATAACTCCTCAAGGTTGATGCTATTGTGTTCACTCTACTGACCAAAAAATCCCTCGATTTAAAATGACTTGCACAGAACACAAGACTAGCAAGTGGTAAGTCTTTATTGCTACGTAGTATTACTTCAAGCCTACACTCCCAACTACCGTGTTCTATTGTCAAGAATAAATATTGTTTATATTGCATCTTCTTCATTGACCAATTATTGGCAAAAGTTTGAACATGGGTGGTCACTCTACAGACTATCTAAGAATTTCTACGTTCTACCTACAGAAAGAAAAAGTCACTGGTATTTTATCACAATGTAGTCCATTCTTAATAGAAATCCGTAAATTTTCTTGCAAATTCAAACAGTATAGAAGTGTCCACGATGCCTAATCCAAGCCATAGGAGTCTTAGAATCAAGAGAAGGGTTTACTGTCACTGATTACGTTCTTCAGTTTATCTCTTGCACTTTGTTTTGTGTTGAACCGTCCATAAAGGATGAGATGTAGGAATTATCCTCGTTCTTTGTGTCTGTTAGTGCCTCTCAGATGGGAGAGCAGTGGAGCAGTGTCTCCTCAGGACTCTTAGCTAAAAGCAGCCTTAGTGAATAACCCTTCCTCATCCTGTGCCAAGAAAGCCAAAGGAGTGAGATTGCATGAACTCTAACAACTCATTCTGCTGATGATCACTGGTGTGGCATTGCTTTAACTGTGGGGTCCTCACACTAGAATTCTTAAGGGTTGATTCATCACTATCTGATAAATAAGAATAGAAGAAGTCAAGCAAATATCCCAGGTAAAATGTTTATTTAGCTATAAATTCCTTATTAGTTTCTCATTCTCCGGTGCCAGTTGACATAAGCAAGCCCTTCCCTCTGAGTCATTGCCATGAAAATTTAGCACCAGGGCTAAATTCTCCTGCAGGTTACTCATGTGGGCACCTTGACTACCCCACATCTGAAAACATGTCTTGCCGTCCAAGAGTCTGTCAACCTCCCACCTTGATGGCAGCTGCCGGAGCCGGGAGCCCGCTATTTAGTAGTGCAATGAGGATGGAGACCGGGAGGAACAGTGACAAGCCTAAGTGCTGTTTTACACCCCATTTAACTGGGAGGTGGGCACATCTGTTTATCTTTTTGCAGGGGAAGTACGAGGCTAAGTCTTTCTGCCAAGGTCATGAGTCCAGACCTAGAATTCCTTGTGGAGAGATAACCAAATTTCTCCAGACACTCAGTAACAGAATGCCAACTGCGAGTTCTTCAAATAGAGAGCCAAGGACACAATTTTGTCTGGCTAAGATGGAACAGACTCAAATAGAGAACGAGCACGAACAGCCCTCTTTTGTCTGTGGGCTCACAGTCACTCCTGCTGTTCGTCCTGAAGTTTGCATTTGGCAGGAAGTCTTGCTCTCACTTCATGGGGACCAATTCTTTTTTTTTTTTTTTTTTTTAATGCACTGACTAAAAAGGAAGAAACAGATGCATTTCTTTTTGCCACAATTTGTTTAAATATGTATTTAAGAGTCCTTTTGTTTTTTTATGAAGTGTCTATGCTGCCTGACATTCAAAGTTTACTTATTGGGTGGACATCCCCAGGGCTGCCCGTGACAGAGTAACTGCAGGGACTCTGGACTCAAATAGTCTGAAACTGAACCCAACCTCTTCTACCTCCTCATCTCTAATCCTTGCCAAGACACTTCACTTCAATCTGTCTTAATTTCTTCATTAGCAAAGCACTAGTAATATGAGCACTTATCTCCTAGGTTAGAATGAGAATTTGATGAGATGGTGTTAATGAAGACATTAAATTATATCTTAGATTCCTTGAAGTATAATAATTAACTTATAAATGCTATTTTAGTTTTCTTTATCATCAATGGATTCTTCTGCATTACTTTACCTTCATAAAATTACTCTGAGTAAATAAACTTCCTCGATCAGATGCTATTGTGATTTGAAAGAAAGCACAACTCAGAGTAGTTAAATGTATTACTCTAAGAGAAAAAAAAAATTCAGTTCCAATTAGTTTTCTGCGACTCTGTCTGACTTGATCTTTATATAAAGGATAGCAAGCTCATCTTGTCCAATCAAGAAACTTTTTACTTCTCTAATTTGAGAATACCTTCTTTAAGCAAGATTTTTATCTTCAGAGTGCAGACATTGTGATCTGAGCTAACACTTGAAGTAAGGTTAGCAGTTTATTATTTAATAACTATTTATAATTTTATGTGATCTACTAATATTATTTTGAAGTCAAATTTTGAAAGAGAAGTGAAAAAGATTTTGTCTTTGATTTCAGTACTTCCCAAGTTTCAACCAATCAAATTGGAAGAAAAATTTGTCAAAAAAAATTATACAGTCCACAGATTTGTAGGGCTCAATATTTCCCCTAGATACTTAGTGAATACCTTTTTCCAGAAACTGAATGGAGCACACCTCCATCGCAGAGGTAATGTAAGGTTACTATATGGAGCGGACTATTTTTATTCCCTGCTTCACCACCGGGTCAGATGTTGCAATAATACCACATTCAATGAGAAAATTCTTTGGGGCCTCTTCATGCTAGGATCTGAGGTGCTTCATAAACATTAATTAATTCTCCTAACACCTCTGCAAGGAGAGAAATCTATTTTTGGTACCGTTAGACATGCTAAAGAAATGCCACCAACACTTATAATCCCAGCTGTAGAACAAGTCCAATCCTTTTGTATTAAGCAAAAATTTCTCTAATTGGGTTCACATTAAGGAAGGCAAGGAGAGGGACAGAGATGTTAAATGAATCACAGAAAGGAATCACAAGAAGACTTACAAATCCAGGGACTTCAACCACAAAGCTGAGCTTTCTAGGGTGCCCTTGGTCAAATGCACACTGATGAGTGGCAACATTGTAGAGAAGCAATGCTCTGATTCAAGGAGAAAGTGAAGAGAAATAAATTAGAAAACATTTTCTGGAACACTGCAAAAGAGTCTTTCCATAATCACCAAGAGTTGCTCTGCTTTATGAAAACTAATTATTGTTGTTGAATATGGCCTGAAAAGTTTTCTCCCTTTTAATCATTTCCTCAGATAACAAGGATTTTTTTTTTCTTTTGAGATCCTCACTTACTGTGTTTTTTTTTTTTCTTTTTCCCATACCAAGCTTTACCACTTGACATTTCTACAGATAACTCTTACCCATTGTTTTAATTAGTTTTCTTGTTTCTGAGAAAGAAGACCTGACATCCAAGGTTAAAGGAAGAATGGTTTATTTGGGCTCACAGTTTGTAGAAGTTTCAGTTCATAGTTGGCTGGCTCCAAGGCAGCAGGGTAGAGGGGCATCACTGAGGAGAAACAGTTCACTGTGGGCAGAGGCAGGAAGGCAGCAAGGCAGCAAATAGTGAAGCAGCAGCAGCAGGTGACTACAGCACCCCTCCTTCTCTCCTTTATATTCTATCCAGTCTACACGCCCTTAGGGCAAGTAACACTCTCACCCAGGTGGGCTTCCCATTATCCACACCCAGAACTACCCCCAAACCAATCAATGGACTGACACAGTAATTACACACCCTTAATCCCAGCGTCACACACTCTAGATCCAGCTGCCTCTGAAAAACTGCATCTATGACTGCATGAGGCTTTGTGGGGACATCCAGACCCAAGCCATAACACCTGTATGTAGTGTGTGATATATATTTACTATTTTCAAACATTTTTCTTAGAATTTTTTATGAATTTCCAGACAACCTTTCTTGACAAGGTTGTTCAGTTTTGCAGAAAATATTAACTTTTGTCCCAGTTTATGCCTAGATGGTTAATGCTTCTACACAAATTGGTGTCTCCTAAATGAACAAACATAAATGTTGTTGGGGTTCACAGTGAAACTCTTTACAGCCATACTACAGGCTCTTATTTAACTACACAGGAAATCTGGGGGGAGAAATGACTTTAAGGGTGAATGTATAGGCTTAGCAAACTATAAATACATTTACCTTTCTTTTTTTAAATTCACAACAAATGAGAAAAAAAATCTTAGGTTTTTGATTGTATGCTTTTAAATATTTCTTTTTTTCTATTGGAGAGGCACCAAGAATTTTCAGAAAAGACTAGACAAGTAAAGGTCCCCTAAATTCTAGCTCACTCATCCCCCAAGTACACGCTATTTCCCCTCTGGTTCAGTATAGCTTATCATACCATTCCTAAAATTTCAACCACAGAACTGTATTTTTAAGAATTTAAATAAAAATAACATTTTTATAAATACAAACAGAAGATATTTTAGGTGATACATTTCTGAATTACATAGTTGTGTGTGTGTGTGTGTGTGTGTGTGTGTGTGTGTGTGTTTGTATACAGTAAGAGATCTGAAGCCAAGACCACCACTTCTGTGATAAAAATGAACATTAATCTCCAGAGATGATTAAATGAATTTCTCAACACAAGATATTCCCACTACTGCTCATTGAAGTGTTCTTAGCATTAAACAAAGCAAAATAGAACAAAACAATTTAAATACACTTGGAACACTAGATATAAAAGGAATGATTAGATCATTTCTCAGGTTATTTTCTTTTTACCTTTGTCATTCTAGGAATTGAACCCAGAGCCTTGTACATACTGAGCATGTTCTCTACCACCAAGCTGTATCTCCAGTCCTTCTTAGTCTCGTTTAACTGTAATAATCTAGAAAATTCAGTTGTGAAAAATTTTCTGGAATTTGGCAATGTAGTTGGGAATTCCAGTAAAAATCAACTGGTTCCAGAGATCTGAACCCACAAGAAGAAGAATTTGTCTCTCCAAAGAAGGAGTTATATAAACCAAATAGGAACACACCAGGATCCCGTATAGTCTATCTTTAGGATGTGATATGCTGTCCTGGAGACTAGACAAGTATCCTTCATTCTTTATAGAGCAGGATGAGACAGTCACTTCTTGTATCAATTGCTTCCTGAAACAAAGTTGGTGAAAATCAAGCATAATCCTGTAGGCAAAGAAAGTCTTAATTCTTCATAATTGAAACCTCAATCAAGGGGAGGATTTTTCAGGTGCTCACATTTGTTCTACATCAGGATATAACAAGTCGTTTTGGGATAGACACTTTGACACCTTTAGGCTGTGATGCAAGTTTCTCTTATCGTAACAGGCTATGAAGTATGATTGAAAATATAGTGAATGTTTGAATTAAAAAATGATTGCAGTAAAAGACACATTGCCATTAATCCTCCTCGAAATAACCCGTCTTGCTTTGATCGCACTCATCTCATCATCCTTGACACTTTCTGCAGCATTCTGGAAGTCCTCATTGCTAGGTGTTCCGGCTACCTCAATGGCACGAACTGATTCAAAAGGTTTACTTTTCATAGCTACTTTGACTTTGAAGCAGAGCTAGAAGCCGCAAGGCATCAGACTCGCTGAATAAGCTGGAGGAGGAGACGCCATAGCACTCTCAGCAGCTGAGGCTCCCTTCCCGTTGGATGGCTCTTGGCCGCAGCAGCCACTGTAGTTCTGCCCAAAACTCGTAACGATACTCACAAAGGAGGACTTTCAGAACTGCTTCAGAAAGTGCTAAGAAAAATGGAGTAAGTGCATTTGAGTAAAAAAGAGTACTTGACCCAGTGTGTCTTTTAGTATGATGATTTTTTAAATTTAAAGATTCGCTGTGTGTTTTGATTCCCTCTTGTATATCACATAAACTTGCCTGCTGACACTCACCATGTCATACAATCACTGAACAGTACCAGTTTGAGGTGGAGCTCAAGTTCAGATTACTTAAATGTTCCTGTTATTTTACCTTGTTTGATTTGACCTTTTCCTTGCTTACCAGCTGCAACTAGAGATATAAAACTGCAGTCACCTCTGGTACCCATGCTTCCATTAGTCAGTTTTGTCCATGATTGGGAAAAGATAAGGAAGTTGATATCCTCAATTGAAATTAATTGATCATATATAAAATAAAGTCAATAGATCTCAACAGACTCCAAAAAGAATATGCATTATACTTATCTCACATTTCCTAAGATTTCATTTAGAATTGGGTGAAACAGCAAAAAACAGCAGAAGGTTTTGGTCCATTGAAGAGGAATAACTAACCCTAACACACAGTTCAAGCTATGTCTGCATCAGGTCAGTTTCCTAATATTCTTGCTCTACATTATTCCTGGACCACAACATACTTGGTAAGTACTTTCAGCTCTCCAGAGCTCTTTATTTCTGAGTTTCTTTAAATTAAAAGAAGTTCTTATATGTCTTGTTCAAGTCTCATTTCCTTAGTCCTCCAACTCCAGGACTGGTAAAGTCCCTTTCCACCAGCGTGCAGGGAAATCTCACCTGGAAAGTCAATGATCTGACAGTACATGGTCTATGTCCCAGTTGTTCAGTTTTAAAGAATGTCTTCTGGGAAACGATTAGCTCAGCCTGCATTCCACCAATTCAATAACTTTGGTATCTGTGACCTTTTTTGTTTTTTTCCTGCATGATGTACAATGTCATGGCCTCTCTATGTTTATTCTGTATCTTCTCCGAAAACATTCACACACAAACACACACACACACACACACACACACACACACACACAAAATACATATACATTAATAGGTAGATAGTAGATAGATGGGTAGATAGATATTTACAAGGATAGGGCAGTATAAATACAGATTTGGAGAAAAATTTATTTTAAACATTTTGTTGAATCATATTTCTACTAATAGGTGCACCTCAGAGTAGTATAGTGAACATTCTCCTCCAAAGCAGGAAGAAGTCATCTCTTTATTGTGTGTTTTATATTTGAGCACTGGAAACTCCATTACATGCATTTTCAAAACATAAAACTACAACTGTAATAAACATACATTTCAGTCTTCATTCTAGCGGTAAGAATTTTGCTTGGTTTTGTTTTATTTTGCTTTGTTTTGTTTTGTTTTTGGTGCTGGGAATCGAACTCAAGGCCTCGTGCTTGGTAGGCAAGTACTCTAACCATTGAGCTAAATCCACAGCCCCAAGAATTCTTATTCATTTAAAATCCAGTCATTTTGTTGTTGTTGTTGTTGTTGTTGTTGTTGTTGTTGTTGTTGTTGTTGTTATTTGTTAAACTTTTAAAATTCTGGACTTTTTGAATACTAACTGTACATAGTAACTGCTTTCTTTACATGTTAATAATTACAATTGCTATGTAAATTATAATCATTTCCATTATATACAGAGTCCACCAAAAAATGTACACACACTGAGGGAAAAGAAAAAGAGTATGATGTTTTTTCAACACATGTTTTTGCCCTTTTACAGGAGACCCTAGAGGATGTCGTGTATCACAGAAAACCCACTATACTGCCAGTCATTAGAGAAGAAATTGAAAATGCATGTGCAGAATCTCAATGACCAAGGTTACCCAAGCAGCAGTTCGCTGTACTAAGAAATGTCTGGAAGCCAATGGACACCACTTTGAGCATGTCTTGTAATTGTAGAGGCCAAAGGTAGCTTGCATTAATCTCAAGATGGGTCAATAAACTTAGTATTAAAATATTTATATGAGTTTTTCTTTTCCTGAAGTGTGTATACATTTTGGCAGACTTAATATAAGCCTGGAAATGGTTGAGCACTTCTAAAGTTGTCAGAAAAAAAAGTTATGATGTCAGAATTGAATCCAACAAAAACTCCTATGACAGAAAGTCCATGTTCTTTACAAATATTTTGAAAGATTACTGTATTTACCCTGCAAATGAAATTTAGACAAATTCACTCAAGTCCTTAAGAAGCAAAATCAATAACTGATTGGCTTTTGTTTAAATTTTCATTTACTTTTAAATAAGTTGGGAAGAATTTTATATATATATATATATATAAAATATTTAATCTTACCATTGAAAAACATGATGGATTTACTCATAGATTCAAACATATTATTATAGTTTAATATATTCAAAGTCTACCTTTTAAATTTGGTGAGCTGTTTGTTTCTTTGTTTGTTTGTTTTGGTGCTGGGGATCAAACTCAATTGATGAACTTTTTTAATGACATAAAATATAACCTACATCCATATATGCTTTGCCAACATCTCAAAAGAATATGCATTCTGATTTGTTTGGTAAAACAGTCTATAAATTTCAGTTTAATACTATCAGCTGATGGAGGTTATTTTCCTATATCTTTGATGATTTTCTGTGTAGTTCCTCTTTCAGTAGCTAAAGCAGAGAGACAGAGCTGAAATTTTGTATGAATAAGGATATACATATTTGTGAAATTCTCAATTTATCTTTTTAGTTTTGTTAATTTTATTTTTACGTATATTGCAACTGAGTTGATTAGTGTACACACATTAAGGCTAACTACAACTTCTTCATAGCTTGACTCTTTCGTCATTATGTAATGTTATTCTCCATTCTTGGTACATTTATTTGTTCTGTGGCGCACTTTATCTGATGATAGTGTAGCCCTCATGTTTTCCTTTGATGATTGTATAATAAATCTATTCCTGTTGTTTTACTGTCACTCTGCCTATATTCTTATATTTAAAGTAAGTTTCCTATAGATTACATATAATCAGGTTTTATTATTTAATCCATTCTCACCATTTCTGGCTTTTAAATTTTGTGTTTATCTATACCATTTGCGTTTATTATTATTATTGATAAATAGGTACCATTTATTATTTTTCTATTTTTTGTTTTTCTTTTCATTTTTCCTGCATTCTTGAAATAGCTTGAATAATTTCTAGAACTTTTTTTTGTCTGTAATGCTTTTTGTATCCATTTCTGTAGCTTTCTTCACAATGGCTGTTCTAGTTATTATATTATATATAAACAGCTTCTCATTGTTTATTTTGGATATAACTTTACCAGTTCAAGTAAAATATGGAAACTTTATTTCTTCACAT
Source organism: Hystrix cristata (assembly GCA_004026905.1). Classification (NCBI taxonomy): domain Eukaryota; kingdom Metazoa; phylum Chordata; class Mammalia; order Rodentia; family Hystricidae; genus Hystrix; species Hystrix cristata. Next base: position 95,167 of record PVJO010002756.1, on the reverse strand, counting down.
CTCTTTGCCTTCCTTGGGTGTAGTGCAAATTATTTCCCCTACATGCATGTAGAACCACATCAGACATCGTTACAGTATAATTCTCATTTCAATCATCAAACATAATTTTGAAAATTCAAGAGGAGAAAGTATTTTTCCATATTTCTATGTTCTTTCCTCCCTTCTTATATTCCAGTATTCTTTCTTGTATCATCTTCTTTCTGTTCAAATTGCCATCATTTTGTTGTAGGACTATTGGTGATAAGTTTTATTTTTCTGAGAATGACTTTATTGTCTTCATTCCTGGTGTATATTCCAGCATACACAGGACTGCAAGTTAAATTTATTTTTTGCATTCCCCCCCACACCTGTCAGGATTTTACATTGAGGCCCACAGTTAGGAAAATTTGTGTTTTAAGAACGACAAGTGGCTAAAGAGGAGTGAGAGGACAGGAAAGTCGTGGGACACATCTGGCCAAATGCTCGATCACGGAAGTGGCACACTATCGTTTTAGATTTTATTCTAACAATGATGGGAAAAATTGGAAGTTATAAAAAGGAGAATGGCATGCTTCACATATTTTTAATTAATTTCTCTTGTTCTGCAGGAGGGAAAAATGCACTTGGAAAATAGTATTGATTACAAACAAGTATCAGGCTGCAGCTGAATGCAAAGAAATAGTGCTGTCACATACTGAGGATGGTAGAGGCTGGGGTGAAGAGGGTTAGATGGACTTACAATACATCTGCAGGATGGAGATCAAAGAACCCACTGATGTGTTAAAGGTGCTACAGGAGAAAAAGAAGAGTTGAAATATCTGATATTTTTGGTCTGCACACCAAAGAAACATTAGTTTCAAGGGTAATTTACTAAATGACAAATCATAGCATTGCAAGATGATATTAAGAAAAACCAGTCAGTCCTCAAATTGTAAATGTAATAATAAAGGGAAATAAACAAAAATAAATTTAAATTATACTTGATGTATAATAAACATCAGTCTCCAGTTTGTGAATATATTAAGTCTTGTCCATTATGATGAATATGATAGATATGTTGGGTAAGTATATTCCTGTGTACTTAGAGTCTTGTCTTTAAATCAAATTGTTACATTTTTATATACACCAGTTCTCATATTCACTGAATTGATGTGTATAGACAGAAGTAATACTTTTAATTTGTAATGCGTCAGATGGCATTTCTCTTTAAAAAGTCATCTTTCATATGTATAGACCAATAGTCACAGATGCTCACCTAAATGGATATTCCTATATAAATGTAGATATTCATATATAAATACTGCAGTATCTATAGTTTATTTTATGAATGAACTAAGGATAGAGAGCTAAGAAGATCAAAGTAAGGAAAATCTTGTAGCAAAAATTTTAGCCTCATATTCATGAAATCTGTTCTACAGACCCTATTTTTCATCAGCAATCAATAATACAGTATGTCGCTTTTTTAAAAGTCAGTCTACAATATGAAGGCATGGATGAGCTTGAGAAAGCTTAGACCATGAGAATTTTTAAAGGAAATCAATTGGATTTCATTGATAGTAAGACAATCATGGTATCGGAAAGTAGCATTTTAAAAGTTAATGGCTTTTAAGGTGAAGAATGAAGAAATGTAATTAATCTATCCTAAAATCTACCTATTTTTCACTGTCATGTATTACACAAATGCCATTTAATTTGCTTTGCTTAGGTAATTAACTTACAAAATGTCATGAACTTCTCAGACTGTGTTAAATAAATACAAAGAGTTATTATTTATATTTTTTATAAATGAACTAATTTTTAACTCTAAGATATGAAAAAATCCCAATTGAGACATTTATTGAAAGTTATTATAGCAGAAATACCATGCTTCTTTATTCAAATAATAAGAAAATACTAGATCTTTTTTATAGAATGATCAAGTCATTTCCCTGAGTACATATTAGAAGTAACACAATAGGTATCCAGATAGATTTTATAACGCTTTTTCTCTCCAGATGCGGAAACTGGAGGCTAGTTGGGTTGTCTACATTCATATAGACAAATAATGTAATGAAAATACAGGTCTTTTGGATCCAAATAAATTTAAATATATTGCTTCAAATTAACAAAAATATCTGAAGAATTACCTCCCAACATAACATCTTGCGTTTTATCTGTTAAAGAAACAACAAAAATATAAGACAGAAGAGTAAGTTCATACACCTTCGTGGAGAGCACCAATTTTAATCACCTTTTTGAGACTTTTAACGACATACCTTCCCAAAGGCAGGGCAGTAGATCAATCCAAATGCTAAAATGTGTTTTTCTTTCTCTGTCTGGATGTCTTATACACAGTGGGCCACATTTTCTATCATAAACTTTATTTAAAGCCTGTTTTTTTTTTTTGTTATATGTGTGTGTACTGTATAGACTTAGATCAGTTGAAACAACATAAAAGATAAGAAAGAAAAATGAATGTGTGTTAACAGAACCTGAGAAGGGCATGCTGGCTGAATAGTCTCCCTGGTTTAGTCGAATCCTGAAAACTGGTTTCAAATTCTGCTGCATTTACCTAATTCCTGGAGTATTTTATGACCACATTAGTTTATAATTTGATCATTTTAAGTCCCTATATTACCTATTATCTTAAACATATTTTGATAATTAATCAAATTTGACTATGCAACATTGACTACACCTTTTTTTCTTTGTTATTTTGAATTTTTGCCTGAGATTTGTAGTGACAATTATATGAAGAGTATTCTTGGGAGAAGAGCTTCACTTTCTGCTGGAAAGAATCTAACTTCATATTAAAAAAAAAAAAAACGCTTTGACTTCTAACAAATTTTAAGCCTCACCACTCCTTCTTTCACTTCTGTCTAACTGTTCCTTTGCTACGGGGAGTAGATTCAAACTATGCAAACTCTTGCCCTCCAAATGAACTACTTCTAGGGTCCTACTCTGTCCCAACCAAAAAAAAAAATAAAATTGATTTCATTTTCTTGCTTCTTCAAGCCATTTTCACAACAACTTGGGAAGCTAGCTCTAAGCCTTATTAGTTAAGTAATAAACCTTTTCATATATGTCCTAAACTCTCAAGTTTGACATCAGAAACACTTTGGATTGAGCCCTCTGCCCTGTGCAGCTATCATAGCAGCACAACACCTAGCAGGATGCAAAGAGCTTTCTGGGTTTGCTGTGCTGATGCTGAGTGAGTAGCCCACCCCTTCCCTGTTCATCAACTCAGATTTGAAGGGAGGTAGTAGAAGCATTAGATAATCATTCATCCAATTTCTCAGTTACTCGATTGCTAAATGAGTAATCAAAATAACCGTTGGTCTTCTCTTTGAAAGAACCTTTAGTGGATGGGAAGAGCTAAGGGAAATAATTAACAACAACAACAAGAAGCCTCACTGTAATACTTATTTCATTGCTCACACTTTGAGCATGATACCCAAAATGTGTTTGCTATAGTGTTCAGAGGCTCAATTTTGAAATGTAGTAAAGCTACTTTGTCTCTAAAATGGATTAAATGTGGGATGGAGGTTGTCTTAGTTATTCTTCTAGAGTCAATGGTTTCCAAGAGAGCAAGCTTAATACAGGACATTTACAAATTACAACATTCACACACAAGCCAAATGCAGGAAGAGTATAGAACATCTACCTCTGTACTGGAGACTTGAAAGATCCAATCAAGGGCTGGGAGCCCGTGGCACTCTCCCATCTACGTCTGTGTCTGCACTAGAAGGCTGAAGCAATCTATACTGGAACCAGGCAGGATACGATGCTCGCAGCAGAGATGAAGACCAGGGTTCACCTGAAGCAAATAGCAGCCATCCTCGACGACAGCAAGACCCCGAGTTCCTTCTGCAATGAGAACAGCTAAGTTCCTCTCGGGAGATCCAGCCTTGACAGAGCTCCTCCTGGGAAACAGCCATTATTGTTTGCTCCTGTTCTCCTTTATACTGTGTTGGCAATAACCTTCGAGTGAATCTTCTACCCCCAGAACTGCACTAACTCAGTCCAGCTGGGCATTCCTGCTCAAGTTGACCATATCAGTCCACCACAGACGTGGAGGCTGAGATTGCTCACTTCCATACAGCAAAAGTGTATTCAGCAGTTGTGCTCTATACTCTTTATTATTTTTAAGAATATCTAATATGCATTTGTGTATTTACTTGTATCTCTTTTTTTAAAAAAAAGTAACTGGAAATTTCCCTTTTTTTTTCTAAATTGTTGGACCTTTACCCAAAACTCTTTGACACAGACAAGCAAAGTGAACTTGATGTACATGGCTGATAAGGAACACAGAAATCATCACTTTCCCAAGATCACATAAGTAACTTATTCTTTGGCAACATTCCCTCTGAGCCGATTTTTAGAGGTAAAGCCTTTGGGAGGTAATCAGAATCAGATTAAATTGTGAAAGTAGAGCCCACATGATGGAATTAATCCCTTTACAAATGGAGGGAGACAAACAGCTTCTCTCACACAATTTACCTCCATGCACCAAGGAAAGGCCACATGAAGACATAATAAAAAAAAAATGTCTATCTGCAAACCAGGAAGAGAATCCTCATGGACATGGAATCTCCCAGCACTGTGATCTTGAACTTCCCAGCCTCCAGAATCATGAGAAATAAATCTGTATTGTTTTAGCCACATAGTCTGATTTTTGTTACTGAGGTCCATGTTAATACATTTCTTGTTGTTGTATCAGAATACTGAGGACTGACTAATTTATAAGGAAAAAGTTTCATCTCTGGTAAGATCCTCACGTAACTTCAACTCATAGCACAAAAGGAAAAGAGAAGAGGACATGCGAGGAAGAGAAAAAAACAGAGGTGGCCTCACTTCAGCACAACTTGTTCTCGCTGTAGTCAAATAAGTAACGAGAAGTTACTCAATACCAGGAGAATGAACTCAGTTTTGGAAGAAAAGCTTTAATCCCTTTTAATAAACTTGTCTCCTGTTAAAAGCCCCGCCTCTCACCAGCACCAAAATGGAAATCAAATTTCAACATGACTTTTGGAGGGGACGAAACATTTTTAAGCCATAGCAAGGCCCAAGCTCTTTAAGATAAGGGCACATTATGGAGCACGTTTTCTTAGTATCGACGCTAAAATGAACAAGGAATTATAAAGATTTCCCGAGTTGTCTGAGAGATAAGTAATTGGGAAGAGAAAGTCCTATAGTTATTATCCATGTTCTGTTCATGCAGTGTTCATGGCATTCAGGTCCTATTTGTGTGAATATTTGGTACCTGGTTCGATGCCTTCATTGAGTCTCATTAAGTCTCTCTTGAAGTGAATAAGGATGATACCTTTAAGAAAGAAAACAAAACCATAAAAATCCAAAGTAAAAAAACACACAATAATTCATGTTACAGGTATAGTTCTTCTGAAAAAAGTTATATGTATGCGTGTTTACATATACACTTAGGTACTTTTTAAGAATGCTACACCAAAAGTAGGGATGAGAAGAAGCGAGAAAATGTGCAGTGCTTTGACTGAGGCTAATACTTAAACAAACCTTTCCCTCTTAGTTATCTATATGAATAAACTTCTCAGCAACAACTGATATAATCCTAAATTAAACACAAGGCAAAAACAAAGCAGTAACAACAGCAAATCACACAAGTATTCATGATCTTGGTCTCTTAATAATGTTCTATAAATACAATTCAAAACAAGCACTGCAAGTTTATATCATACATGTTCCTGGGATAGGAAGTTCATTTGGTTGTTAAATTTGTTGACGGTGCTATGTAATCATCGCAGATTAGATAAATCTACTCCAAAAGACTTATTTTCTGATAATCAATATTTTCTGATAATCAATTAAATCAAATTCTGGAAAAACGTTATCCTTTAATTTGCATCAACTCCATGGGAACACAAATGCAAATTTAGACACCCACTTCCTCTTGGCTATTGGGCTGATCCTCAACTATCTCTCCCTCCCTTCCATTGAGCTCTTCTGGCCACCAGCCACTGCCCATGACTGGGAACCATTTTCTCCCACTCAGTGTATGTGCTGAAAGGGTTCATGGTCCAGAGCAGTTGGTTAATGATAATGATGATGATTTAGAATCCAGTGGGCAGTAAATATAAAATGTTTGATCATTAAGTGGCTTCATGAATGCAAGAGCTTGTTTACTAACCATGGGAGGAGGATAAGGCAATTTAATCATGCTAAAAAATACAAGCAAGGAGACAACACTGAAGAAAGATAAGGCCATGGGTTTTAAAATTCTTGGAATGTAAATAGTGAGTAAAGAAATCAAAAATAAGTGAATGAAAAATTTCTATCCATGAAGGAAATATTACATGTATATAAATATGGTAAAGTTAACACACTTCAAAATGATGCAAGGAGTGAATTACAAGGCCTCTTCTTCAGTCCGCATTTTCACAATAATAAAGGCAGGTGCCTGCAGAGATTGCTGGATCTACAAGCCATAATCATGAGATTGTAATCTCTTTATTCAGAATGAATCTTTATTTTTTCAAAATCATAATTATACAGAAAGATCACGTGTTTTATTGCCCTAGCCATAGAAAAGCATATTTGTAGAGCATATAAGATCAAGTGACGTGTCAAGTATAGCTCATGAAAAATGGAAATAATGAATAAACCACTTCCTCCTTGACCTCAGTTTCCACTTCTGAAATGTTGAAATATAAAATTAGAAAATTTGCATTTTATATTTTGATTTTTTTTCCTCCTAACGTGACTAATATCCTTAAGACATAGTCTCAAGGGCCTTTCTCTCTGCCATACACATAGTCTCGACTAAATAAGTGTCTGAAGGTGACACCACACTGCTGGCAGATACAACTTGGGGTTTAGTTCTTCAGGAACACAAGAGCTTCAGTCCTCAATTACTCAAAAGATGTGGCAGCTTTAGGGAAAACTTTGGTTACAAAGTAACCCAGACTCTACTCAAAATGAATCCTCTAGACCCTGTGATACCTTAGGAGCAGAGTTTTAAAGTAAACCGCTGTTTCCGAATCCCAAAATAAATGCTAAGAAGAACATCTCATTTTAATGAATGCTTTCCAGGCCTCACTTAGGGTCCATCCACTGGCATGGTCCGAGAGAATCCATATTTATCTCAGCTAATAGTTCTCAAAATCCAAAATCCAGTTTTGTTTTGTTTTGTTTTGTTTTTTTCAGAAATACAGAACACCAAGGCTCCCTTCAGAGACCCTGTAGAATCTCCCTTTTTGACAACCGCCAAGATAAGAATGACATGAGTAATTCATGTTGAAACTAATATGAATCTGGACCTGTGCAATTAAAGGTAATGATGGCACTAATGCTGCCCCTCCCCCAATGACTCTGACTTAATTGATTTGGGGAGCAGCTCCCATTATCTTTTTAAAAGTCTCTGAAGTGGTCCCAGAGTACAGGTAGACTTGAGAATAATTTTAGTCCTTCTGAATGCTAGGCCCTCCGACAGTCACATCTCTCTCTCAGGAAAGAATTTCATTAACTAAAACCCACTAGTATGTACCTCTGTGGAGTCAACACCCTTAATTAGGTACATGCTCAACTAATTAACACCAACACCACAGAGAGGGGCCACTGAGGTGTTGGGTGTGCCAAGAGAAAGTAGCATTCAGCAACCACTTTCCACTCATACAAATTAAGCTCTGGGGACTTACTGTGACTGTTGTCCTTCGTCTCACCATAATTCTACCCTCTTCTGCCATCTGTGAGTGATCCTAGGCCCACTACCCACACTCCTGATCTCCCTGCATTTAGTTGGCTGTTTTCAGGATCTCATTCTTGTGCATCTCCAGAGTCACTATTCCACTGTTTAGCACCAAAACATTTTCTTGGGCCGTGGGCTCTTTCCACCTCTTTTTACAGGTTTACTTTGGAGTTCTGAATTCCTGAGCAGGTACATCTCTGGCAGGTTACTGAGCCCACCTCGTCTGACCTGAGAGCTTGAGTCAAACAGGAGGTAAAGTTAGGCACATTCTTATGGTCTAGCTCTTGCTCTGTCCTCTAACTCTGCTCAGTGTAGGGTAAGTCAAGTTGTTGTCAGTCTCGCCACACTGCCAGAGTAGCTAAATGTGTCCCTTTGACTTCAGTCTTCCTTCCAACCTACTTCTTTCCTATTAATGAAACTTACTAAAACACCACCTTTTATTAAATGTCTATCTTTCTCCAAAATCACTGGGGCCCTGTATACCTACATCAAAAACTCATAGTTGTTGTAGTCAAACACTCATTTCATAGAGGATCATTCTGCCCTTCCGATTCAGGACTTCCATGAAAGAAAAAGACCATATGCTCTCACCAAACTCTCACCCACACTCTTCCTGAGAGAATGCATGGTTCGTATTTCCTTGCTCATAAGTCTTCCCTTCCTGAAGCCACATTCTTTCCCTTGTGTCTGGTAGCATGTTCCCCACCTTTCATCACTCTCTTCACGGTCCACGTGGTCGCTAACACCCGTGATTTCAACAGTCCACAGATGTTTCAAATCCTGTCCCACTTGTTTTCTTCTGACTCAAATGACTTACAATTCTGTGTTCTGTGATCACTCAGTTCTCTGGAGTCATCTTGGTAGCCTGCCTGATCTCGTATTTGGTGTGCTCCAGTGTATATTCAGAAGTAATTTCTAATTGGGGAACTGACTGGTGAAAAATCTCAGTGAACATATAGGGAAACATAGTTAAACCCATAAGAAAATCGGGTGGCCTTACAGTAACAGGTTTGCATTCATAGTCGTTCAGCCCAAATGGAAACTGTAACCAGAAAATGTTTTCTTTTCCTAGAGCTGACCTCATGCAATTACCTCTCTTCTCTCGCTCTGAGCCGACATGGAGCCCAATGAGAGGTCTGAGTTCAAACACATGAAAAGTGCTTTGAAATGTCACTTGTTTGCAATATCTGAGAAAATGCTGCCTTCTTTGCCCCCCTACCAATGTAATTAACTGTAAATTCAAGTCCAATCAATATGGATCGCTTTGTAAGTCTAGTCTTCTTCCTGTTCTTTTTCTGCCTCATTACTCATCTCCTTCACCTACTGATATTAGTTGCTCCATATACTAATGCAATTTTCCTGGCAGTGTGAAGTAGATTCAGTTCTTTAACAGTCAGATCTGAGGTTCCTAGCATGTGAGAGAAAACACTTAGTGTCTGGGTATTTGTTCTAGACCTTTAAACTCAGTAAACTTAGTTAGAGGAGAGGAACTTACTTTTCTGCTGAGCTGGGGACAGTGCTCCGAATTAGAAGATTCCCCTTCATCTCCATGGAGTCACTTCAGGCCAAAAGAGTGTACAGCTTAACGATTTTGGGGGCACTGAAGATAGGTTGAAATAAGTGTCTATCATTAAATCGATTTTCTGTTCTTGCATCATTTATTATTGTCCAAATATATGTGGAAACATTACCTCTCCTTAAGGGAGTCCATAGCCATTGTTAAAGTTTTATTCTAGTCATGGACTAATTTGCCATTTCTCAACACTGTGAGTTTTTGTCTCTCCAGGATAAGCTGTTCCTTTTCCTCTGAGTAAATCCTTAGCGTGGGCATACTGAAAAGTGTCATCTGACTTAAAACACTTCATGAAATTCCCAATTACTCCATTTTCTGTTCTGCTTTTTCATATCAGAATATCTTTACCTATTATGGATATTTCTGAAATGTAGGGTTTTATGTCTGATAGTGTTCCTTCATCTCATTCGCTCATTGTCACGTATTTCATGTCTAGTATTCCCGTCTGAACTAGGCTTTTTTTACCCAGCCATCAGTCAAAATTCTATTAAACTACTATCTGTTGACTTTGTGGATTTGTATATAGTCTTGTCAATATTGTAATAAAGTAGCATTATTAGAATTTTTAATTTTTTTATTTCCCATACATACATGATAAGTGCATTGAAGATAATAGCTCTTTTTAAATCATTCCTGAATTCACTGTTTCTCCTCTACTTCACTGCTATATCCTCATCCAGATTATATCACTTCTCGTTCTAAGCATCAGAACAGCCTTTGAGATGTGTTCTCTATCTCTATCTCTTATATGCCCTTGCTGACCCAGGAGGGAAATTTAGAAACATAAATTGGACATTATTCTCTTACTTAGTGGAAGCAATAATTGGAAAACATGAATGAACCTTGAGAACATTATACTAACTGTAGTAAACCAGACATGAAAAAAATTGCATGACTCCACTTAAATATCCAGAACACCACATTCATGGAGACAGAACGTAGAATACAGGCTCTATGGTCTGAATGTTTGCACTTCCCTTGCCAAAAGCATATGTTGAAATTCTAGCCCTCGAGGATATGGTATTAGAACTAAGGGCTTCAGAGGATGATAGGTCACAGGCAAGGAGCCCTTGTAACAATAGAAAGTATGAGTATCTTTCACGATCTGAAGGACTAGCAAGAGGGAGCAAGCCATCATCAAACACTGAGTGTGCCTTGATCTTGGAGAACAGTGAGGAGTAAAGTTTTGTTGTTTATAAGTTCCCACTTGGTAGTATTGTTTTAGAGCATCCCCAAAAGACGAAGATAAAGTTTACAGGTCTGAGTAAAGGGGAAAATGGACAGATATTATTTAGTACATGTAAAGTTTCTGTTTGGGACGATAAAAAAGTTCTAGAGATGTAAAGTGGTGATGACTGTACAACATTTCAATATAGTTAACACCATTAGATTGTTCACATAGAAAGGGTTAACATGGTAAATTTCATGCTATGTATATTCTACTATGATGTAAATAAATAAATGACTGATTAAAAACACTCAGTGGGGCCGGGGATTTAGCTCAGTGATTAGAGTGCCTGCCTCGTGAGCACAATGCCCTGAGTTCGATCCCCAGCACCACCAAACAAAACAAAACAAAACAAAACAAACAAAAAAAACCCTACTTAGTGGTCTTCCTAGCCATTTTTTGTAACCTCAATTCCTGGATGATTCGGTCTCTTTGCATTTCAAATGTCGGCTTCAATCTCTACGCCTCAGTCTCCCTGAGTGTTTCTAGTTTCTCAAACATTCTCTGCTCTCTTCCATCAAAAAGCTTCCCACCTGATACTCACTGTTCCTGGAACCTCTAACACAGAACACCCCTGCCCACCATCTGCCTCTGGCAGCAAGCACGGACCCAGCTCTGTAATCAAGGAAACCTGTATTAGGGTACCCATTCCGGATCCTATCCATCCACAGTCCACTCCTTCAGCACAAAGTAATTCTGTTTAGTAGCCCTGGTCAGAGCCGTGATTATATTTTCATTAGTGTAATTCTGAGTTCTGGATATTTCCTTTCCTGGAATGTAAGTGGCAAAAGATGGCAGAGACATAGCTGGTTTTGCTTCCCATATAGTACCTGCCATATGGCAGATTCTTAGTACATATGTATCAAAAGAATGAAGCAAAGATTGCATCTTATGTTTTCCTACATCATTTTCTGTGGAACCATAATTCTTATTTGTATGACAGCAAGAAGATCATCTTTCCTAATTTTGCCTTGCAAAATGTAAAAGGAAGAATATAAAAGTGAAGAATACAACTGTTTTCATAGGACCAAGTCAGCTTCTTGCATAATGGAAAAGGCTGGTGACATAGACCTACAGTCAGAGGTGTATCTCTTGATCTGATTTTCTCCCAGGTAGATGAAGATGAAGAGAAGGAGGAGCAATCTCAGCAGTTTGTCTTCAATGAGAAGTTGGTCCACAAGTCGTAGGTGCTCTCTGTAGTCAGAACTATAAAGTGGTAACTGACTATAGCAATGTCTAACACACAAATAAAGTGGGATATACGCAATGAACTCTTTTTGTCGTAATAATAATGATTCCATGTTCCTAATAGTGAGTGGCAGCGATGGGATTTTAATTCAATAGTTGAGACAGTCTGAAAGATATATACATATATATATTTCCATTCAACAGTTTTCTAGCACATATGTATAAAAAAAGAAGGAAAAACAATTCGTGGCAATTTTCTGTAATTTACCATAAAAATTAATTATATTTTTAAAAGAATTATTCCTTATTCAGTGGGAGTGTGATGTAAGTCATTATTCAGGAAAATATACATTAAAATGTGTTAATCATTTAATATATACATAGCAGATGTGAGCTATAAAGTAGAAGGCTTATTCAGGCATGGTAGTATATGTCTATAACCCCAGCAGTCCGGTAGTTCAAGGCAGGAAGATCAGAAATTCAAGATCAGCCTGGGCAATTTAGCTTTAGCTAAACCCATTTCAAAATAAGAACAAGACTGGGGATGTAATTCAGTGCAAAGGACCGAGTTTCAACTCCTACTACTGAAGAAAGAGAGAGAGACAGACAGACAGACCAGCAGACAGACAGAGACAGAGAGAGAGACAGAGAGACAGAGTATACCTAGCATTAAAGTCTGTATCTTCAGACCAATACGCTTACAAAATGAAATTGGACAGAATAGATTCTTCCATGCAAAGCTATTAAAATACACCACAACTTACTGTTACATATGATCAAATGCTACATACATGGTAATAAACATGGAAGGTCTGCAAATTCAAACTTACTCTTAATTTTATAATTTGCTTATGGCACAGTATCATGCAACTGTAATATTAATGCTTTGCTTCTCCTTGTCTCAGGAATACTGTGCAATTATTAATGACAGAAACTTAATATTTAAATTCTTAACGAAAAGCATTAAACAAATAAAAAAACAATGCCAATATGACTCTCTGCATATAAGCAATTCCACTGTGGCAATCATATTTTCCACACATCTACATCCTGGATTTTGACATCCATTCTTGTATTTCCCAGGATCAGGAAGCAAGTGGCAAGACCCTTTTTCCACGTTTCTGAAATAAAGTCATCCACAATTAAAATGGTTTACTGGAAACAGATGGACTTCCTGCAGAGATTAACCCAATTATCTTTGGTTTAAGAGCCAGAAAAAGCCATAAGATCATTATCTTACAAGACAAGAACTTTATCGCGATGCCAATCTCGTTACATGAGTGAATAGAGGTGTTTAGTGGTAGTTCTCCTGCATAAATATCCTTAATAGATTTAGTTTTTCAAACTCGTGGCTGCTCATTATTTTCCAGTGAAAGAGCTTGACAGATGAATGGTGCTGTGAGTTGCAGAAGCCCGAGACTCTACTGACTACAGTTTCCTCCATGATGACAAGGGAAAGACTCAGACAGCAGAAAAACCTTAAAATTTAAGCACAGGAAAAAAAAGAGATAAAATGAGAGAGTCAAACATAAAAGAGAAGCAACTCTGAATCTAACCCTAATCCTTTAGTAAGGAAAAAATAAAGAATTGCACTGAGCCTTTAAAAACTAAAACATGAATTCTTGCAGCCCAAGGTGACTTACTGGTGTCTATTGTGGTATCACAACTGGCAGAACTTTAGTGTCGAAGTTTCTAAAACGATGCCATTAATGCCTATTACATAGTTTTTGTAAGTACCAAACAAGATAATAACTAAATGGTTTACAAACTGTAAATTGTCACCGTGACTTTTCCTCACTCAGTGCTGGCTTATCTTTCGATCAAAGTAGACATAGTAGCTAGAGTCCATGACAATTTTAGCCACCAGGAAAATGTTTTAATTTTAATTTATTTTAAAGTCACAAAAGGGCTGGGGATTTAGCTCAGTGATTAAAGTGCTTGCCTTGCAAGCACAAGGCCCTGAGTTGGATCCCCAGCACCGCAAAAAAAAAAAAGTCACAAAAAATGTAATAATGACAAACATATAACAATGACTCCAGCCTGGATTATTGTATTCATTATTATGCCAATAGAGTCATCATGCACTCACGTACACATCACATAGACACACAAACACACACACACATATACATATATATAATTGGATGGTTGTTGGAAGAAGAGGCCCATAAAGGCAAAAGTGTTTAAGTGGCATAAAAATCATAATACAACCCTACCATCAAAGTGAATGAAAACAATGTACATATCCGAAGTTGTCTCACTTCTGAAGTGCTTAGAAATTTCACATTTCTTTCAACCTGGGATTGGAGGGAATGTCAAAGGTAGACATTCAAATATGAGTGGGCAGACACAGTCATATTTGTCCAAAAACCTAGATCAGAGTATTCTTCCTGAGATGATACCATTGTTCTTATCTTTAAGTAGCAGAGGTCCAAAAGAAAAATTGATTCAGTACTGCTTAAATTATGTAACAAAATATACAGGAAACCATGTCCATACGTGGCCAAAGATTACCCATTTAGTCTTTCTTTTTTCTTTTGTTCGTTCATTCATTCATTCATTCATTCTTTCTTTCTTTCTCTCTCTTTCTCTCTCTCTTCCTTTCTAGTTTAAAATAAGGAATATTTGGTAAAGAAAAAAGTTTAATTTGATTAACTTTATCTCTCATTTTGATTCCTGCAGAGATCTGAAAAATGCCTCTCTGAGGTTTTCCTTGATTAATCTACTCTTGTATATTTTCTGCTATCATCTATCTATTTTCTATGTATTTAACATTAAAAAAATCTAAGAAATATTGTATAATACCATTTGTAAAGCTTTGAAAATGTCATCTACCAACAAAATAACATTCTAAAAATTTAATGGATGTGTACATTTCTAAGGTTATAGGTGAAACTCACGAAATTGAGTAGTTATGTTAGAAATGATAAAGGGCATAAAGGATAAAGAATAAAACTACCAATAAAATATAAAAAGATCAGGTCTTGCATTCTTGTACTATAAATAAATGAATATGATATAATAAGTTCCAGTGTCTACCCTGGGTTTTGAGAATAATATACAGTAGTTCAAAAGAATATAGTATTGCAAGTCAGAATAGGTATGGATTGCTTCAGAAATAATGTAGAATTTGAACCATGTCTTGCAGGAGGACTAATATATGTGGACATAAAAGGAGAAACAAGACGTGACTCATGAAGGGAAATCCTGAGGAAAATCTGAGGGGTGGGTGAGTATAAGGAAGATCAGGGGGTGGCTCTTAATGTATTACCCTTCCGAGTAAGAAAATGGACGCCCAGGTACACCGAAGACAGGAACAGGGACATTGTAGTGGGATTGTCATCACTGTGAAACCACAGGATCTTTTCAAATGGAGCCTTTTGTGGATAGACTCACAGATAATGTAGATGTTAAAGTGGGCCATATCTCTTTTGTGAAGAAAAAGAAAAAATCTGCAATCCTCCCTTTCCTCTTGGTGTAACAATTCGGGGAAAGAAAAGAAGTCTGTCATTCAATGATCCCCGGGAAAAGGACGTGGAAGGTCACATCCCCTCATACAGAGAGATACAGCCACAGAGAGACCTGGCCTGTGATCCTCTCCCCATTAGGGCGGTGTGGCTTCTCTTAATAGGGCCCTGATCATTTTTCAAGGAGCAAACCTGTCCAGCAGAAGGTGGTGAGCTATTGTTATCATTTATTCTGATCCATGGAACCCAGTTGATAAAAAGGTTAGAAATGCCACCTCCAGACATGCACTACATCAGATGTGCTTAAAGCTGCAATTCAGACTGAGCTCCAAATAGTTTCTGCCTCTCCTGTCATCTCTTGTGCAGGAATAATAACCCACAATAACAGCAGCCCTCTTTGCTTCCAGGTTAGTATTAAAGGAATGAACATAATTTGCAACCTATTTACAAGCACACTTATCTACATAGGATAGCAGTACAATAGGATACCTGGGAAGATATTGCATTGATCTGTATGAATAAATGAACCAAAATAATTGGGTGGAAGCAAAAAGGAGGAATACACTTGTATTTCAATGTCCTAGATCGTATCTTTTATTTTCTTCTTCTCATACTTCTTTTTTTTTTTTAAAAACAGCACATATTGACTTAATTGTCATTTACATTAATTAACTGCCCAGGTATGAATTTAACTGTACTAAATGGAGTATTTTTAAGTTTAAAAAATATTTTCATATATATATATATAGATTTCATATATATATATATATATATATATATAGAGATAGATAGATAGATAGATAGATAGATTCCGTGTGTGTGTGTGTGCATGTGTGTGTGTGTGAACTTTTTTCCAAAAAACTCTCTAAATATGCTTATTTGTTCTGTTTGTTATCTTTATTATAATTTCCAGGGAAAGGCATAAACAAAGATTTAGACTTGCTTAATAGACTTTTGCACAATATTGCTCATTCATTTCACAAGAGTCTACTGCTAATCTAGAGTGTCGTGCAGGTCCATTTAGTATGAATAGTATGCTTGCTTCTACATTAGCTTGTCACTCCTTGAAGAACATACACTCCCATGGCTGACACAAGATTCACAAAGTAGACCAAAGTTCTATAAAAGATCAGGCACTACACTGAAGGCTTATAAATACATATATAACTACCCAATTAATAAGACAGCAACCAGTATAATCAAATTTCACAAATAACCATTATTTTGAGCTTGGTATTTTTTATGCACAAAATGTCTATAGAGAGAGAAAAGAGGAAGGAAAATGTTTGGGGATGAGCACTCAGCTGGCAGAACTCAGACGCTTTCTCTACTTCTGCAGACAAGAATTGATGTCACCAGCACTAATCCTCAGTCCCCAGGGGATCTTCCGTCAACTAAGATTCAGTTACCCTAGACAGACTGGTATACTAAGGTCTTATAAGAAGATTCTTTAGGCAAGAAAATACAAAATAATAGTTGAAATTTAATTTGAACAGACTGGATAAGAAAAGTCCAGGACAAAACAAAAAGAAAATAATCCAAATACAGGCAATCAGCAAGTCGAGCCTCAAACTAAGAGACAAAATCAAAACTGGGAAAGAAGCTTAAAACACGGACAAGAGGACTGAAATACTGAAACTGTTTTGCAGAAAATTATGGAAAAAACTAATTCTGATCAGAATTATGAAGGAATGCACTTTGAAAGTTACACAGAAAGTCAGAAAATTTATATATTGTGACTTAGAGTCAAAAGTGAATAAAACTGACTGGAGACGAGGAACTACAGTATTTGTAACTATAAAATTGTCCTTCACTGAATATTTATTGACTCAAGAATAGGACAAAAAATGGTGCATAACAGACTTTCAATAAAGAGAGGAAGGTAAGAATGACCATGACCTCTGATGAAATTTTTCTTTCATGTGAGCTATCAGTCATGCTTAAAGTCTAGAGTTAAAAACTAACGTAATAAAATAATGTGTCAAGAAAATTCTTACCGTGTGTATTGCATGCATATAGGCATGGGTGAATGGAAAGAGACTATGAAATAATTTAATGTTATATTGATACAGTTCAAATATACTTTAAAGTATACAGGACTAGTTATGTCATAGTAAATGCCTTGCATGGAAAGGGAGACACAAGGTCCTGGAGCCAGATGGGAGTTTCAAAATTCAAATATTTCTGAGATAGATTCTTGATGTTCCCAAATATTTCCTCCATTCTCTTGAAACGCTTATGTAGATAGTTGACAAGGTGAGAAGAACAATAATATGTACTTAGAAAACTCTTATGAGTATTTAAAGAATTAATTAGCTAAATTTGCCAAATACTTTGAGAATGGAAAGCGCTAACTAGTATTACTATAGCACCATACTTGTTGAAGGTTAATGAGCTCAAAGGATCATGGTGCTAACCAGGTACGAGTCTTCTTGAAAAAGCATAGCACCATACTTTCAACCCTGTAGGAGATGAAGGGCTAGTCATACTGTTCACTGCATTAATTAACGCCCACATATTGCTTAATGACTCACAATATGACTTTTTTTATACCATGAAAGCTATTCCTTGGCTTATTTTTTTTAAAGATTACAATAAACTCCCACATGTGCAATATATTCATTTGTCTCTAATTCTCTTGCATCCTCAATCTTTCTGTGTTCTTTAGTACCTACCAACATATTCTTTATTTTTTTTTCTGTAATTTGCTGTCTGATACCAGAGTTTATTATTTGTGGCTTTTTCTTTTACTGCTTCTTGTGTTTCCTAGTTATCTGCCTGCCCCATTTTCATCCTTCTGTGCCGACTGTCCTAAGCCCTCTCCTCAAATATATTTGTGCATGTCTTATAACCTGTACGGACTCTTGTTTCTTCTTTTATTTATTTATTTTTTTATTTTATTTAAGTGGTATATTTTAGATACACATAATGATAACATTCATCATGGAGAACTTGTACCTGTGCATGATATATCTTGCTGCTTCTTTTTTTCTCATTCACCTCTTCTCCCTTCAACTTTCCTTCCATTCCTTATTTACAAAAGCTTTGTTTCCATTTATTTCTTCTATTCTTTTCTTTTTCTTGTCTCTTCCTTCCTTTCTTCCTCCCCCTCCCTTGTTCCCTTCCCATTGAACTGTCGCTCCCCTTGCCCGAACAGAATATGTTTTGGTCCCTAGTGTTCTATACACTTTTTCTGTTCTTACATTTAAGACTAAATACTATATAATTTCATATGCCAACTTTCTTTCTAGGACTTTCCTTTTCTAAGTAATGATACAACATTTTTCCCAGGATCTCAAATGGAAATACTTATCTTTGTATCATTTTTTTTTTCCTTTGCCTTGCCCACAACACTGATTTTGTTTCCAATTCAATAGTTTCAGCCTCATAAAACATCCCCTACGTATTTTCTGCATTCCTTTTTAATGGCCCGAGGAGCATGCATTACTTCTTTTATTCCAGGACCCTTTCACTCCTTTCCTGGCTGGTGGGCTACACTTTAAAACACTGCCTGGTCAGTTATATTCAGCTTGTGCTTTGCTCCTATATTAATCTTCCTGATGGAGAACTTCAATAGTGTTGTTTTTTTTTTTTTTTTCTGACTGAAAAATATCATGGGCTTCTATCATCTTCACCTTTACTTCACCTTGGTGTACCCTTCACTTCGCTAAAATAAACTCTTTTCTGTTTCCTACAAATTCCAGGTAGTAGCCATTCCGTACCTTACATGTAGTGTTCCACCTACTTAGAATAGTCTATCTTTTTTTCTCTGCTTATCTAATTCCTACTCATTTCTCCAGTTCCTGGACAAAAGCCACTTTCCCTGAAAGTCTACCTTATTTACTTATTGAAAAGTAGTGATTTTTTCTGCTAAAACACTCGCTGGCTGTCATTAGAGTGATGGTAGTAAATTAGTCGTAGATTTTTGTATCCTTTGAGTATACACATAACTTTCTGCAGAAGCAGTGTACAATAGCAAATGCAGGTCCAGTTTTGGTGGAGATTATGAGGGGTAGACTTTTAAGCTTATTCAGATCTACATATTTTAAACAGTGGATACCGGTGAAAATAGAAAGGAGGCCACATCTCAGCTAGCGATACACATTTTCGAGGCTGTGTTTTCCCTCCTGTTTGCACATGTCACTCTTAGTGATCTGATAGAGACTAGGAGTAAGAGTAGTGCTGGCAGAGGTGAAAGCGATATGGAGGGGAAAGGGGAGCAAAGTGGGAGAAACAAGTCAAACTCTTTGATTCAAGTCAAACTTCTTTTCTCTTCCAGGTTTTCTGCAATCACAGTATCCTCGTAAACTAATTAACACTCCAACACTCATCTAGATGTTCCGTTGTCATTTCACGACAACCTCAAGTGAGAAATATGCTCTCATGAGAAAACATACCAGCAGTACAGATTAAATTCTAAACATATAATTGCCAAATAAATGAATAAAATTTCTCATTCATTTTTGTACTGTGTCAGGGCAGACAAATAGGACCTGGATAATCCTCATGAATAACTATAAAATAAATCAGCCAGTTATCTGAGTAACATCTATTGTTGTCCCGTGTGATCTCATTTTGGGAGTAAATCAGCATAGATTTGTTTTCAAGTATTGGTTTTTGTAGTGCTTATTTTTTGTTATACATTTTTCCTGACAACAAGAAAATATATGCCATCTTCCCTTGCCACAGATGTCTCAATACCTTGAAGACTACCCAATTGTCTCATTAGTTTTGTTTCATAATCTGACCTTTGTTCTTCTATAGGACATCAAGATATTTAACTCTATACATGATATTATAGTGATTGCAGGAAGAAAGGAAATTGGCAAACACCTCAGTAGAATTTCTTAAAAGTACATATAGGAGGAGTTGGGGATTTAGCTCAGGGGTAGAGTGCTTGCCTACCAAGCACAAGGCCCTGAGTTTGATCCCCAGAACCCAAAAGAGTATGTATAAGATAGTATATAGTATAAATATGTCCTGGAACAACTCAGAATATTGAATTATGAGACATATTATTTGACAGCAAGTGGTAGGATTTGAGATTATAAATTTTGAAATAGAGTTAGAACCATGTACAGTATTTGCTTGGTCAAAGGGTACTTTTTTATGAAAAAATAAAAGGAAGAAAGCAACTATAGAGAAAAGGAGAAAATAAGAAATAGACAAGACAGTAATTTTGCTATGAGAGAGAGAGATGAGACTAATCTTTTATGACAGCTATATTAGTTCCTGAGTATTTTACCTGCAATTCTAGGTCAAGAAAATGTGATTATAATTTGGTTCATTTTTCTTGTGATAACCGGAATGGGTCTTTGTTTCCTTGATCATTTGTTTGCAAGCTAGAGGGCTTAACCTAACCAATAAAGTCCAAGGAATTCTTTGGTACAAATCAGTTGTACTTCAGGAGAAAACATCTGCTGTGGATCCCGATAGCTTGCATTTCAAAAGACAGAAATTAATTCCTAAATTTATACATATATGCAAATGTGTCCATATATCTTCTGTATTTTAAAAAAACTTGCTGAGCTATTACAATTTTCTAAAACTTCATGTCCGAAATTCTTAAAGGCAAAAGAAGTGGGTCAGTGGGTGGGTGGTTTCTTCAACCCGAACTAGAAGCGCAGCCTACCACACAGGTAGCAGGATGGATTTTGATGGCCACTGTGCATTCAGTGTTTGTTCAATTTATCACAATTAAAAAAACACCTGGGCTGAATGATCACACACTCACCCACAGAATCTGGTGGGGAAAAATGATTCTGTCATGGTTTAGAGGACACTGAAAGATTTTCGAGAACTTTTGCCAAATCTTTTCTTTTTTGATTTTTCTTTCTTTTTTCTGCTTTCTTTATTTTTTTTTAAAAAAAGGTGTTTAAAAGTAAAATAACTCTTCAAAGGCAACAGGGCTGAATAATGGTAAGTGAAGAATGTAGAATTGTGGATATGCTTTAAGGTGAGTAGGGAGGAGTGTTGACTTGATTAGCTTTGGGAGCTTCCCCAGGGGACGAGTGAAGCACACTTGTGGATGCGTCTGGGGTGAGCCATAGAGGTGCAGCCTCTGGGTCTGTACCTGGTCCTTGGCCCCTTGTCTCGCACCGCTCCCAGCTGCATGTACTAAGCAGGTCTGCTTTACCATACCCTGCTATCATGATCTTATTGCTCTGGAGCCAGCTAGCCAGGGACTAAATATCCTTAAAATTTGAACCAAATCAAACCTTTCCTCTTTCAAATTGTGGGTGTGGAGTACTGGATTCAGCAACAAGAAACCTGATCATCACATTCCATAGTTAATCCTAGGTCTTATGTTCTTCATAAATAATTTTACTTGGAATAACCAAATGTGGTTGACTGTAGTCACATGGTTCTAAACACAGATATCACTGAATACTTTCTGATCAAGAGAGATGAACAAGGTAATGGTCATGCACATGGGCCTTTCTTTGCACACATTAGTAATCGTACCCTGATATTAGGCCTACTCTTTATTCTTGGTGAACTACTTATAATCTTCAAAAGTGTCAGATATAGTAGTCTCTCCTCTTGGAGTCTCCCTAGATTTTTAAGATAAAACTCACCTTTAATCCCTAGTAGTTTTCTAGGTCTTCTTCATACGTCTATTAAATTTTTGTGTCATTGTAATTTATGTCTCTATCAGTTTTACTGATGAAATGTCAAATCTATAAGATCCAACTAGGTCCATCACATATATTGACTTCTGGAATAAATATTTGCATAATATAAAATAATCGCTCCAAGCATGTTTAATTAAAAAAAAAATAAAAATAAGAATAATTAAAATGGAATTTAATATTTTATCATTTTGTTAGTCTGAATTTGTGTTTTGCCTTTCAGATCCACATACAAACACTTTAAATCTTAGCCACTAACTGGTAGTTGCAGCTAGAGGTAAATTGGAGAGAAACAATACCCTAACCCTTGTTCTATGTGTTTCTTACAAGCATACCAGGATCAAAGTTAAAAAACACGGAGTCTATCATCAGAGATTTGGGTCCCATATTTACTAGCTTTGACCTGGTCTTTCTTTCAATTTTCCTATGTCTCAGATGAGAACAATCCAAAGCGTGTCAAAGATATGAAATGAAGGAGAGATTAGACAGTACATATAAGATTATTGAAAAATGAGCACTTGGTAAAGTTTTAGGGTATTGTTAAGATGACAATGAGTATAATGATGATGATGGTGTTCCAGAAGAGTAGAAAACGCCTAAGTTTCTGAAGTACTAATATTGTCTTTTTTTTAAATTTAGGATCAAAATTTTGTAAATTGTTGTACAAATGGGGTGGAATATTGATGAGCAACTTGAGCAGGAACACCCAGCTGGACTGAGTCAGTGTGGTTCTGGGTGTAGAGGATCCACCTGAGGATTGTTGCCGACACAGCATAAAGGAGAAGCAGGTGGGAGATTGCAGGCAGGTGGTTTCCCAGGAGAAGTTCTGTTGCAGCTGATTTCTCTGAATGAAATTGGCTCTTCTCCTGGCAGGAGGCGCTCAGGACCTTGCTGTCTTTGGGGATGGCTGCTGTTCTTTCCGGGGGAGCTTGGGTCTTCATCTGTGCCTTGAGCATCTTACCCTGGCTCCAGTATAGATTTCTTCAGGCTTTTAGTGCAGACACAGACACACATGAGACTGTGCTGTGGGCTCCCAGCCTTGACTGAATCTTTCGGGTCTCCAGTGCATAGGTAGATGTTCTGTACTCTTCCTGCACTTGGCTTGTGGGTGAATGTTGTAACTCGTAAATGTCCTCTTTTAAATCTGTTCTCTTGCAAGCCATTGACTGTAGAACCCACTGACTAATACAGAGAAAAAGCCATTAATCGAGAACTTATGGGTTTCTTTAATCACAACAGTGCCCCCTCCAAAAAAGAATCCCAACTACCATTTAGTATTCTACCCTTTCAATCATGTGGTGGTCACCATATTCTATGATAGATACTGTGTGAGAGTTTGGGATTTGAACAGGTCTGGGCACTCTGGCCTTATCACTCACTAGCTCATTAACTATACATAGATTTTTAAAATAGCTATTTTGTTAAATGGGAATAATAAGCAATGATTTCTTGTAGGGTTCTTATAATAACAAAATGAAATATTAATAATTTCATGTAATACCTAACAAAGTAATAAAAAGTAACAGATATTCTCAACTGTCTAGAATTGCAGATATCCACAATATTTTCTATTGTCTGGCGTTGTGACACAAATTTTAACGCTGTAACTTACCTACTCCTTAGCTGAAATACTGGCATAGTGGGGAAAGTACAGGGTCTAGTAACTAAGTTCAAATGTTGCCTTTGCCTCCTACTAAAGTGTAACCCTGATAAGTTAAATACATGCCATATGACATTGTGTAGATAAAAATAAGCATTCTGTGTAAATACATTTTACTATATTTGGGACACAATGATATTAATGCTGTGATCATTAGGAGAGATACATAATACCCATTTAGTGAGACTTGCAATTCCACCTGTAGTCTGTACAGTGTACATATACTATCTTACTCTTCCCTGGTACAACCAATTTTACAGGACAGGAGACTAATTTGCTTGAGGTTTCACCTGCAGCAAGTGGGCGACTCATATCTAATCGAGATCCTCCATCTCCACAGATCAGACATGCAGTGAACACTAAGCTGAGTTATTCTGCCAATAAATGCTGGTTTTCCTTGAGACGGAATTTCCTATAATAGTCAAATATTCAGCCTAGCCCCCAAGCATTCAGGGGATTCTTTTAGCAGTAAGCAAATATATGTGAAGGGAAAGGCTACCCAGATGCTCCACAGTTAGGGAGAGATGAATTGGGAAGTAAAAGAGCCCAAAAGAGTCTTTGGCTTAGTCAGAGTTCCTGATTCTTTACCACTCTTTACTCTGTATACAAGATGGAAACCAAAAGCTGCACAATTAGAAGAAAGAATTCCCTCATGGGATCAGCCTAAGGGGCCGTTCGGGTTTCCATCCTAAATGTTCACCAAGGGCGACACAGAAGGCTTGATTGATCACCTGCATTGGTACTACTGGGCAGTGGTGAAACCTTTAAAATATGCACCCGGAGGAAGGAAGGTAGATGACTAAGGGCATAATTTAAAGCTATTGAGATCCCTGCTTCTTTCCCTCATTCCTTCACCTGCAGTATTGCTCTACCACATGGTCCCCACCATGATGTTCGGCCTCAACGGAGGCCTAAAGCAATAGGGCCCCATGACTGCAGACTAAAACCTCTGAACACATGGCCAAAATAAACATTTTTTTTCCTTGTAAAATCATTACCTCCAGTATTTCGTTACAGTACCAGAGCAAAATGCCAGGACCCAAACACCAAGTCAGAGCATCCTTAGAAGACTGTGGCCTTGAAGGTGCAATGAAGATGTGGCCTGGACAGCTGCAGGATGGCCACAGGTTCTCACCTTTTCTAAGTGCCCAGACTATGAACTTCTTGTAGTAATGACCAAAAGGGAGATAGTGGGATGGGTAAAAAGGCAAGGATAGGATGTGGTCACAGAATTTTTAGAACAGAACACCTTATGTCCCAGCATTTATGGCAATATGCTCCCATTTTCCAGTGGTTAAAATGCTG
Organism: Hystrix cristata; assembly: GCA_004026905.1. Taxonomy (NCBI): domain Eukaryota; kingdom Metazoa; phylum Chordata; class Mammalia; order Rodentia; family Hystricidae; genus Hystrix; species Hystrix cristata. The sequence goes on along the minus strand of PVJO010002756.1, from coordinate 70,436 downwards.
TTCGTACCCTGTAAAACTGGAAGCAGAATGCCCTGCTGAATGGTATACTCAAGAGGGATGACTTCCATCCCTGGATGAGCCGGCCAGTCACTGTTGGGCCAAGATCAATGGCCCTCTGTCCAGACCTCTGTCCCCAGCCTCTGTCCTTGGCCCAAGGAAGCAGAAGCTACCTGTGAATTGGGTAATGTCCACAGCAGGCCACTCGTAGGATCAGCACAAACACTAGTCTCCATGATAAATATGCATTTTCAAAATACACCATTCTTGAGGGAAAACATATTATTACTGGTACAAACAGCAGGAAGAATAATAAACTATTTGTGTTTGGAGTTACTGCATTCATACCATGTAGTCTCACCGATGTCTCTTACCAAGGTTTTCACCTCTTTAGCTGTGACCTGCTATTTCATCTATTAAATCTCCTTTATAAAGCCTCAGACTCTTTCAAGGCCTCTTTCATTTTCTTCCTCCCTCGTCTTGCTTTCAAATTTACCCCTTTAAGCCCACTTTCTTCCATTTGTTCTCTAAACAAACTACAGCCATTGGCACACTCAGTTGCCAGATGCTGCTAGCAGCAAATTATTCCCCACGGGGTTAGCTAGAATTTCACCCCTGTTCCATTTGGCTCTCAGGAAACATCTGTTGAACTCGAAAGCCTTTTAACACTCTGTCTCTCTCTGTCTCTGTCTTTCTGTCTCTGTCTGTCTCTGTCTCTGTCTCTGTCTCTCTTTCTCTCTCCCCCCTCTTGGGAGAACTCATTGAAGAACAGTTTCTTTCTCTATGGTTGGCACATTTGGTCACTAACTTTAACCATAACTCAACTCTTGATATCTGATTTGCTTCATTTAAAAACTTACATTTTACATTTATATTAAACAGATAAATAATAGTGATGGGGTACCACCTGATCAATCCTGAATATATAGTAACCCCAAACTTAACCTCAATTGCATATTTATTTATGTCTTGAAAATTTCAACAACTGTTTTGTTTCCTACATATAGGATTCTAACTACATAAATGTACACAGAGTTTATATTATTTTCATTTTGTTTTGTTTTATTGTTCTGCCTTTTAGGCAAACAGCAGAAAGATAAAGCCACAGTATGAGTAAAACTAGTTACTTGACTAAGACAATGACTGGAAATACAGTAAAAGCTCTTTGTGTCCACTTTCCATTTGCAATGGATTTGTGTGGCTTATATTACCCAATATTCATTTTCTGACAAAAGGCATAAACTCTTGCACTTTTAAAAATTTAGCACACAAACACACTTGTATAGAATTCACAGGAAAGCTAAAAAACAAAGACCTGTGGCAGACACACTGCAAATCGATGGATCTTGGCTTAGGACTCCAGTATAGCCTGTCAGGTGACAAATTCAGTATGTGGAGCAGACACCAGGCTTTTCTCTGTAGAGCTAGGCTGTTCAGCATACATGCTGTGTATAATGATAAAGGATAATGTGGATAGTGGTCTTAAAGAATAGCTAACCAAGGTATTTGCAAGCTAAGTTGAGATTTCCAGAATTAGGTTGTGCTCAGTAGATTCTCCACAACGTTCATGGACAGGAAACTCATAATGAGAAACTGAGTGCATCCTCTATTCTTCCTTCTCCTCTCTTTAATATCCACCTCTTGGGAAAAAAAAGAGCGGATGATGAATGCCCGGCCACTGTTGGTTAATGTTTGCACCGAACCTAGAACAGAGTTCTGTCACAGCAGGCTCTCTGTAAGTGTTGATTAACTGACACCAACTAGGAAAGTAAAACGTGTCAATGGCCAAGATCCAGCAGCAAAGTTAATTACCCAGAGGGATGACTTAGACCTTCAAGCAGCTTAACAGAGCAGAAACTTGCCGAGAGTCCCTGACTGCTTTGAGGATTTCTAGTCCCTCCCCTTTCCCTGGGCCACATAGAAGCAAAATGGGGCAAGACCCTAGACACTGTAAACTAATGTTTACAACAGCAACCTTTTTCTGGAAATAAATGTTTTTATTTTTCTAAAAGGTTATTACAACTTGTTATGTGTTAATTATTACTACTCCAATGACTTTCCAGTGGTAGGAAGTTTTGCAAGGGCAGGCTGTGAATGGATGTAGAACAGCAACTAAAATCAACTGTAAAAAAAAAAATAAATAAATAAATAAATAAACATGGCTTAAAATATCTTGAGATGCAGAGTGGCTTCTTTCATTAGAGGCATTCAAACAGAGCCTAGCAGATTTATCAAAAATAAAATAGACATTATGGGATTAGGTACTTTGTAAGATCTCTTCAAATCTAAAATGTATAAATTGTGTAAATCACACCTAATCTAATGTGAAATGTGAATGACTTATGAATAATTTATCATTCCTGGTAGTCTCACAGAACAAAGAAAACATATGATCTTTAAAAGATCTTCTGTAACCTACCTCTTTTTCCTGGGTTGGTTTAGAGGGATGAATGTCATAAGGTTTGATTTCTAAAGCAATGCGCCAGAGGACTAGAAACAAGGAGACCATTACAAAGAAAGGAGAGAATAATTGAAAGTAATGGGTTATATATTCAAAACTGATTTGGTAAATGAATGAGTAAACAATTGTCCAAATTTCCTAAAACACAAAGTACATTAAAAGGAAAGTGGTTCTATACAGAGGGATATAGATGATGTTACTCTATTTAGAATCGGGGATCTGTGAAATATGTTTATACTTCTTCAGTCAACTCATAAATCAGGCAACTACTGCATACTTTATTAAATCATAAGAGCCACGCTAGTTTCTTGGGATATAGAGATAATTAAAATAGAACCTATCTTCAAGAAATCTAGTCTCATGGCAACCATACATGAACAAATAGGTGCAATATCACATGCTTTCAGTGGTATCATAATGCTAGTATTATTCTATATCTAGCGCATAATAGTAGCTGAAAAAAATATTTGTTAAATGAATGAAATGGCAAAATATGACACAGACATGTTCATGGCAAAATGGAAACATTAAGTCTAGAGGAAGGAGTCCCTCATATCCCTTAAAACAGAAATAATGCTTGAATTGGATCCTAAGAGAAGTTGGAGTTTGATGAAAGCAGAGGAGGAAGAGGTAAAAGAAAGAAAGAAAAAAGGAAGGAAGGAAGGATGAAAGAAAGAAAGAAAGAACGAAAGAAAGAAAGAGAAAAAGAAAGAAGGAAGGAAATGGAATTCTGAGCAAAGGGCTGCAAAGGTGAGGAAGTTTGAAAGTATGTAAGTGAAAATGCCAAGATTTGATCAAAACAGGCCTATTAGATACGGCGGGGGCACGGATGGATGCTAAGTTAATGGGAGTGGGTGACATTGCCCAGTGAGAGATCCTGAGTAGTATGAAGGTTGGATTTAGGTTAGAGTAGAGTAATGGATGGTTTATACCCAAGTAGGAGCTACACTGCCCATAAGAATAGGGATTAAATCTGTCCACTACAGTAATATCATCATGATTACAATTGTATTTGCTGTGATCTGAGTTTCCTCCAGATTCCAATTGACAGCAAGATCTAATTCATAGATCTAATATCATGGATCTAATCCAAGATCTAATATCATGGATGTGTGCTGAGATCCACAGTACTGGATTTTGGCTCAGATTTTATAACTGTTAGAAAAGCAATGGTCAGAACGTGGTGATCTCCTGTTTGAATCTATGAGTGGGTCTCTGTGGACTGCTAAACAAACGGCAATCTCTTGACATGGCTAGTTCCCACAAAATCCTTTGTGTCTTATTTTCATCTGTCACCGGTTTGTGTCTTAAATATGTACATCACTGCTTTCTCCTCTGATAAAGCATTCATCAAACATGTATTTCAAATTAAAATCCTTCTATGGACCCCTCCAGTCTCATGAAAAGAAGTAGTTGGGGGTTTTTTTTGTTTGTTTATTTAGTTTTGTTTTCTTTCCTGGTTTGTAACAAGAGGTGCTCTGTTATGTTGTTCTGTAAGGTTGCTGGTAAAAATTGTGCCCATTATTCCCTGGACACTGGACAGTAACTCTAATGTATGAATAGCTGAGATCCAGACTTATGGTTGAATCATTCTAAAGAAGTAAATCCTGTCTTTGGGGCAATGTATGGACACCAGAACTCCCCTGAGCTCCAGGCTTTTTCTTTTGTTAGAAGAAAAGTACATTCCTGCCTTAATCTCTCTAATTAAATAGCAACTCCTCAAACTCTGGAGGTGGTTACATAAGAAAGCAATAAAATCCTGGATTCCTTTTCTCAAATAAACTCCCTAGTTATCTGTCTTCTAGGTCACATATCACAGGACAGACCTTTAGGGCTGAATTTCTAAAAGGCAAGAGGACTTTTCCCTGTGAAGATGACAGGTGTATCTTGTATTACACTGGAAAATGACATAAGAATCTCCCGGATAAAAGACTGCTCCGATCCCATTGAACCCTCTCGAAATGATCAAAGGTTTAAAGAATATTCATGTCCAGCTTCTTAATGGTGCTGAAGTTTTAAATATATGTGGAGATACCCAGGAGATCTTCAACAAAGTGCTGCCAGTAAAGTTCTCACTGTCAAAAACTCGGTAAACCTATCTTGGATGATTTTCTTGAAATAAAGAGAAAAGTTCAAGATTGATTGGCTCCTCAATTCACGGGGAGTTGAAACTTTCCCTAAGTTCTCAGGCATCACTAATGGATTTTCACTTTAGGTCTCAGTTGAATCGTTGCTGTTCAGTTTTTGCTGTCTTTGGAGAGGCTGCTGGGTTCTCTTTCATATGGTATGTTGATGAGTTTCCACATCTACTCTTTAGCTATCAGTTAATAAACTTTACAAGGACAGAAATTTTCTTATGTCACTATTTAATATTGAATATTGTATATGATATTCCATGAACTTAATTTTGTTTGCCAAATGAACTATCAAATTAACTCATCGTTTCCACAACAATCCAGGTATGTTTTGCATTTAAACATAACTGCTAATACATACCATCGAGCAAAATGGGAAACAAATCACTTTTTCCCCCATTAAGGATTCTAAGCTAAGTGTTTCCTCCTTCTGTTACACAAAAATCAAATTGTACTATCTTGAGATTTTGAGAGGACCAAGGATATTGAGAGGACTTTGAGTAGGAGCTACTCAACAAGCAAGACATCTTCAATTCAGAAGGATTATATAATTGACAAAGTTTCCCAATATATTCTCTCTCCCTTACATTTGATTTTTTTTTAAATGCCTAATGGTTTCTTCAAGCCTGGAATTTCCTGTAACAATAGATACTAGAAATGTACTCAACTTCATAAATATCCAAATAGGGATCAAACATAACTCATAACTAGTCAGAACCCAGCTCCACTCCACACATATCAAAGTTCAAAGGACTGTCTGGTTTTCACAGAAACAAGGCTGACAGCGTCCCTGAAACTTCAGAGTTAGTTCCTAGCGTCTTGACCCATGTATAATTTTGTGATTGGTTTTAATTGAAGGATTGTTTTTGAAAACACTTGAAAGAAAGATGCCTTATATTTGGAATTTATCTATTTTTTGTGTTTTAAGAAATTATATGGCTAAATCTCCAAATGAAACCTCAGTATTTCTCTATTCTCATGAATAACATTCTGTGGTTACAGCAAGATCCAGTTTCTAGTTCTTTTACCAAATCACCCTGCCTAATTTTCAATTGTCAGTATGCATTTCAAAAAACAGGAAATACAAAAAAAATCAAGTAAATTCTGTGTTATGTTACACTGTATCACCCAGCTCAATCTTTATATGCCCATTATTAAGTTTGATTATCAGAACTTTAAGGCTAGAAACAGTTTAGAGTAAATGAATGTAAAATACTGATTTGTGAGAGGGGGAAACTGAGGCCCAAAGACGTTATCTGGTTCACTAAAATTCACAGAGGCGCTTTCCAACCGAGTTGGTATTAGCACACAGATGACCTCCCACAATATCTGATGCTATGAGACCAAAATGTTCAAGGATGCTTTGCTAACACCTTTGTCTCAAACACGTAACTGAGACCATTATCTTCAAGGATGCCTCTACTGGGGCCTGAATCCTCAGAACTTGGACTCTTCTCCTTCCATACCAAACTTCAGCATGTTCTGCTTTTCTATCATGTTGCCTTTCTATCTTTCTTGGAGAAGCTCAAATCTCTCAGCTCTGAGACCAGCAGACACTGCTTAGAACCCATTCTCAATACTTGACCTGAACTTCTCTACACTCACTCACAGATAGATTTCAGCACAATCATCAATTACTCAGTGAGTATTTCCTCATTACAGGTGTTTACAAACTTTTAAACATCATGGTGCTGGAAAAAAAAAAAAAAACCTGCTGAAATAAAATAGGACATTACCCACCACCTGGGTGACTGTCCTATGGGAGCTCAACAAACTCTCACCCAGTCTCTCTGTGTGTGAAGGGATCAGATTCTGGCTACACCTATAAGTCATTTATTCCTCACAGCTCAGCTGCGAGAAGTATGCCAACCACCCACCTCTGCAGTAGGTCAAACCCAATTTTCCTGTTTCATGGCTTCAAGTACATCTTGGTGTTTCAGAATCAGGATTTTTACCTTCAGGTTCTTAATCTGATGGAGGCGTAAGTTCCATCCAATCGTAAGTTCTCTTCACTCTCGTAGCTCTACAAACCATAAGCTCTTAGTGTTTCTTGAATGAATTAATGAAAGCTCAAAATACCCCAAATTTCACCACTAAAACATGCAAGAGGTCAGATACCAACCTTGGGCTTTCTAGATTTAGTGGCTGTTCTTACAGCTACACTGTTTCTTCTCCAAAACATTTTATATGAACATTATTAGGGAAACAGCATTAAATATACATTTCGATATGAATTTTTAAAATCTGGTTATCTGTCAGTTACTCTGAAATTTTGAATAACCAAGAAATCCCATCTGCGAATTTTCTTAGCCATCAATATTTTACTATTCTTCTGAGAGTTAGTCGTGTAGCTTTCTATGCCCCAGACAACGCGCTACGCTGCACACCTCCAACATGGACCCCCATCTGTCTGCAGTTGTCTCACTGCACAAGTACGACTCGCACCCCTCCCACCCGGCAGACTTATTCACAGGTTCATGTTAGCTCTGGTTTGAAATATGGAGGGTTTACCCTTTTTACTTTGCCTGCCCCCTGTTGTTTCCCACTTCTGTATTGAGGAAATTTCTTCTCTGAGGCTTTCCATAAACAGCCTCTCACCATTCAACCAATATGCTCCTGCTGTCTCAATCCTCCCAATAGCCAGAGAAAAATTCTTTATGTTAAGGGGCAGATGACTGATTAAAACAAAACATACATTATTTGTAAAGGGCACATGAAAAAAGATTATGCTTAATGCAAAAATGGAAAATATATTGTGATCCATGACAGAGGCGAGCTCCTTGTGGAGAAGAGTGTGCAGATGGATCACGGAGTTGGGGATTGTCTCTCTCAGTACCTCAAATCAAATTTCATCAGTGCTGGCCACAAGGGGCCAGCCAGGGCTGTCCACATCCTGGACATAGTACCGAAATCTTACGGTGGGTTCCCCAGACTCTTTGACAAAGCTCAGACCATTGTATTTCCTCTCTGTGTATCGCTTACTTTCAAATTCCCTTTCACACTTTAATAAGACTCCTTCTGAGCTCTGAGGAGTTAAACAGCTTTTCTGAAAAAATAATGACAGAAAGGTGGAGGAGAGGAAGCATTCCCTTTGAAGAAGACTTTTCTCTTTTTATATTTCCACAGAAATCTCAGCTGTATTCAAACTCCATCCTCTGTGTCTACATATACATATGGGGAAGAAGGGCAAAGGCAGGTGGTGGCATAAGTAGAATCCTTGGATATGAAATAAATATTGCTCATAGTGCTCCATAAGACACCAAGTGAGTGTAATAAAAAGTCATTATGTATAAGGATGAACATTTGAGTCAGAGAGAAAAAATAGAGGCAGATTATGAAAGAGAAGATGAAAATGATTAAGAAAAAATAAAACTGTGGAGGGAAGGATGGAAGGAAGGAAAGAAGGAAGGAACGGAAGGAAGTGAAAGTAAGAAAGTAGGGAAGAGACAAAGACAGTTTTATATTGGCTCATCTGAGACAATCCTAAAGCGAAATCTATAAGGAGATGCTGGTGCTGAATGATTTACTGCTAATCCCATAGCAAGAGCAGGAGGAGGGAAAGAACAAAGGTTTACAGTCCCTTTGGAGATTTGTTTCATCTGCACATCAGCCCACAATTAATGGCCATTTAGCTGTTGTTCTCCTGCTGGACACTGGTGGATTGATTCAGTAAATAAAAGTGACAGAGTGATGTCCCAGGGAGGCAGACGGGGGAGTCTCTGCACCTGTTATTTGTGAATCTCGACTTGCCAGGTCGTTGACCTTTAGAAGCTGGCGAAAATTAATAAGTGAAAGCACAAAGCTGCTCGCTTTTAAAAAATGCGACCAAAAGACCCGGGTAGCAGCAAGGCTGCCTTTCCTAGGAACTGGCCAGAAACCTCTGCATAGTTATCACCCCTCAGTCCTCAGAGCAGCAGCAGCCTCGGGTGCTTAGGCCGCCGATCGAGTGCCTCTCAGCCAGTCTCCCCATGTGATGCAGCGAGGCCTGGGGGAGGTGGAAATGTGGGGGCCCTGTGGGAGTGGAAAGTCACACTTCATCCCGCCAGTTTGGGGTTCAGCTTGCCCGGATCTTCCTGAGGCAGTTGAGGATGGGTGGGGAGCGGTCCAACCAAACCGCACTGGACCATCTGAGCAGCTGTGCTTGGCATGGCGATCGGGTGAGCAAACAGCTGCGGTGAGTAACTGATCATTTGCAAATAGTTAATGACAGATTTGTCCTTCGTGTTCACTGCCGTGGGAGAGGAGCGAAATAAAAGGGAGGGAGAGTCAGGCCAGGGGATTTTATAGCTGCCGCTACTGTGACTGCTGTTGTCACTGTGGCTGTTTTGAAAGTGATAGGAAGGTCAGCTGAAGTTAGCAGGGTGTGCTTCCTTCTTGGCCCAGCTGCCTGCCAACAGCGTGCAGTCCGTGCGGAGTGGGCAGCTCACAGAGGTCAAGGGACAGAAGGTCTTACAAGACCTAAATCGGGATGCACAGATCAAGAGGATAAAACAGACAAAAAATTGTTTTTTTCAATTTTTATTTTCTACTTTTAAAAAGTTCTAACTCTGCATTTTTTTTTTTTTTAGTACTGTGGCCTTTTGTTATTTATTTCTCAGTAAATCGCAGTCATCTAGCAAGCATAATTAGCCTTTGTTTGGCATGCAGTTGAGAAAAAGTCTGGGTTTTGTTAAGTGAGTTACTGAGCATTAAATAGTGTGCTCAATCCACCTATGGATGCTGTTGAAGAGATGATAAAGGACACCTGCCCTTATATGCCCCTGATAGAACTGCATCATTAGCGATGCATTCATCTGAGTTAAGGCAGTTCAGGGTTAAAGAGTCTTCCTTTAAATGGCTAATTCCTCAGGGATGTAACTCACTTGCTTTATTGTAGTATAACGAGTCCATCAGCAGGGACTAGAAACTCTGTCTCCAAAATACACTCTGAATTTGGTTGCTTCCATTTCCACTGCTATTAAGCCAGTCGAGCCATCCTTGTGCCCTGCCTGCATTTTTGCGCCATGTCCCTAACTGGTCTCACTTCTCTCTCAACTATCACTTTGCCAGCCATCCTCCACTAGTCACCCAAGCGATCCTTTAAATCAAAACATGTCACTGCTTACGATTCTGAGGCAGTTTTTTCCAGTTCCTAGGATAAAATCCAAAGTAGTTACTATGGTCTGTAGCCTGGAATCTTACCTCATACCTGGAACCATACCTCAAAGGTGTTTCTTTGTCCTGGAATTCTGTTCCCACAGTATTCACATGGTTGATTCCCTCTCAGTGTTCAGGGCTCAGCTCAAATATCACCCCACATGACAAGGAGGGCTTCCCTGACCATGCTATGTAAGGTATACTGCACTTTGCAGTTACAACGCTGCAGTTTGATTTTGTAGGTGTCCCCACACATGGTGGGGTTCTGTAAGTTTTACAGAAGGACAGAATTAATCAAATTAGAAAAACTTACTTTATTAATGTTTTTAAAAATTGCCACTAAAGGACTGAAAAAAAATTCTGACAGAAAGCAAGTGAGAGAGAAGAAAAATGAAAGCTATAGATGGAACATGAACTTTATGGGAAAGAGTTGGTCACAGAGAGAGACTGACCATGCTCTATAGAAAAAGAAAGAAAATCTAGAAGTCCAGGGACCTTCAGGAGATATGAGAATCTTAAAAAAGAAGATATAAAATGTAAAAAGCAGATGTAGCGTGGAAGAGAGAATTAAGCACTAATATCATTTTTTTTTACTATAGGAGTTTTGTATTTATTTTTGCATTTTTGGCAAAAATAACGTGTACTCAACATGTGGGATTAACAGATGAACTTTTCAAGTGTTGATTGGATGCTAAGTCATTTTCAGTAAAGAAGGATTAATATTCTGTAGATTATCAAGGCTAACTCAAGAATATGAATAAATGGGAAAGTAGAATTTTAAAATCCAGATTGATTGAGGGTTACCCTTAAAGAAAACACAGTAGGTGATTACTAATTTTGTGAACTCTATTCTGTGTAACGAATCCTTGAATCCTTCAAAGTTACCATGACCACAGACACACCAACACACTCTGCTTTCTCACACACCCATATCATCCCCATCCACAAACACCAAATCCAAATAGCCTTCATTATGATGTTACCATGGTCCCCCAACCCTACCCTGGGATCCTGAGACTACAGGGTGTGGGCCAGGCCAGACACATATTCAAAGCCGTTAACAATGCTTGGGGAGTTACTTTGAGCATAGATGTAGGGTAGATAAATGGGGCCAACACAGGGAGGTGAAACTCAGTTGTTTTTCACTAGCAGAATAGATTCCAAAATATGGTGGCAAATTAGCACTCCCGGTGTTTCTGTCTTGAGCCTTGGAGTGGGGCCCGGGCTTGGGTGTTTCTCTTCCCAGGGATGCTCAAAGTGTTGCTTTGGGCCACATACTGTGAGAATCAGTGGCTCTACTACAGCTTCCCAATTCGAAAAATGAAGCCACAAAGTCTAACATGATTCAAAGTTCCTGGAAACATCCAAATATTTTTATCCAGCAAGTATTTATCATGTGACAAGTAGTGAAAACAGATTTTCTTTTTCACTATTCCCATCAAGAGAATGTAGAACAGTAACGATGGAATTTTGATGATATTGTACTTTTCCCAAGTGCCCTGAAGTAGTTTCAGAGGCCATTTGCAGGTCTTTCAATGCCCAGTGACAGCCCCACGGCCTGGCCACCTGCCGTTCATCTCTCTACAGATAGATGTGAATGGGCCTTGCCCACTCCAGCTTCAGGGCATTTTCCTTTCTTGGGTGTCTCCTCCTCAGGTATAGATTTTGAATGTCAAAGAGGGCATTGTTTAACTTGACTTTTAATTTATTCTATTTTTGTTTCAGAAAACTTGATCAGAAATCTCACTTCAGAACAGAGAATATGACCCAATCTCCAAAAGGTGTTATCCTTTCCCTCACTGTAGAAAACTGTGGTATGACTTGCCCGTTAACGGGACAGTGTGGACTACTTGAATTGCCCCCAATGAGGAGGATGTTATGGCAAGATTTTGATAAAGATCTCCTATCTCCCACTAGGGAGACTGCTTCCAAGAAGGCTTCGCTGTGGGGTGTCCTATTAGGGTGATTCTGGACAACAAGTCAATTATTTCTGTCTCTGATGCTGAAACCATTGGTAAGGGGAGATCAAAGGGTTATGAAAGAGGCTAATGACTAAAATAAGTTTAACAAATAAAAGGAAGAAATGTTCTCTACACACAGCATGAGGTCAACCCCTAAGAGTCGCTTTAAGAATAGGTCACAGAGTCAAATACTGCAGGGTTGTGTTGTAGACGGGCTGGACAATTTTATAATGAATAATGGTGTTTATATAGTCTGATGGGCTTGGGCTGGAAGCTGAGGGCTACAGAGATCAACAGTAAGTACTGACCTCACCACCCTTGAAAGAGGTTTATTGTTTTGTTGACCAGTGTGGGAAGCTCAGTAGCCTTGCAGGCTTAACTCCAAATCTGCATTAATCTGCTCTCATTACCAGGCTTCTTTCCTGATTAGCTGGGGGTCGCAGAACTTGGACATGTACGTGCTGACTATCTGGCCTGCTGATGCAGATGGCAGGGCCAGGCAACCTCCAGACCTGAGTCAGAGAAAGGCTCTCTCACTGTGCTCGGGGCTTTCATTTCAGAGACAAATTGCAGGGTAAAGATCTTCTGATTGAGCTGGTGGATGTGATTCTCTTCAAAAGTCCAGAACAAATGAGTTTATACGGGAATCTAACATATGGACATCGTTTGACACAGAGAAATAGGTTTCAGTAGAGAGAGAGCGTGTTTGTGTGCATGTGTGTGTGTGTGTGCGTGTATCTGTGTGTGTGTCTGCACGTTGGAGTTGAAGGATGTAGAATAGTTTGGTGGAGGATACTTTCCCAGGAAATAATAAATTTTACAAGCATTAGAGGATGACTAAACTGATGCAACTTTTGTTTTCTTAAAAAAAAAAGAAATGAGCCCTTTTGTATCTGCAGGACTGTTGTTGTGTTCTTTAAAAAAAGGTAAAACTCAGAATATGCATCTTCCAAAAGTTCTACATTGTTCCAAATATTGGATATTACCCTCAGAACTGATGATGCATTTCTTTTAAATATTCCTTTTCATAACAGAGTTTCAACTTTTAAAAGGTAAAGCTAAATGAAAAATATCATGCATACTCTATCTCTTTCTTAAGATTAGGATAAATATGAGCAAGTTATTTAAAACTCAGTTTCCCCAACTGTAATGTTAGACACAATACACTGACGTTTCATAGCAAGTTTTCAAGTTTTTGAAAAATGATTTGTGCATGCTTAAAAATCACACATACCTAACTCAAGATATTAACTGTTGGGAAACTGGGCTATTGAATTAATGTTTAAACTTCCCTAACTTATGATGGTTTGACTTATGATTTTTTTTTTCTTTACGATGGTGTGAAACAAAATGCTTTTAGTTGAAATTGTACTTAATACTTTGGATTTTGATCTTATCCTAGGATAAAACACCGTATAGTGCTGGGCAGAGGCAGCAACCTACAACTCCCTATCAACTATGCAATCATGAGTGTAAAGAACCAATATCTTATGAGAGCTGTGCTGCTAAGGTATGATGCTTGGTAGGTTAGGTGTGTTAAATGCATCTTATGCCATTTTCAGCATATGATGGACTTATCAGGATGTAACCCTATCACAAGTTGAGGGCCATCTTTTGTGTCTACTTATTAGAGTCATTGGGAGAAGTAAATGAGTTGATATACTTACTTTAAAGAGTGTTGTATAGTAAAGATTCCTGTAAAAGCTGTATTAGAGTTGAAACTGTTGAAAAAATAGACACAATTAAATCAAGGACTGTGTTCGAGGCAAACCAGTTAGTGAGACCAACGTCTTCAGACAGAAATTGGCATCACTCACGACTAGGAACATTCTCTACCAACTTTCCCATCATCATCCAGGGCTGCTTCTCCTATCAGATTTATGTATCATTTAAAAGGGAAAACAATATCTCTGACTTGAAGAAAATATCTCCCCATCACTTAAATTTGTATATTTACAAAATCCTCAAAATCGTTCAAAACACAGCTTCGCATGATGTCCAGAATCCACGATACATTTACATTTCTCATACGTAATTAAAATTCAGCAGAAAACAAAAATATTTTTGTTTTTTCTTCAACTTTCCTTTAAAACTCACTGTGATTTAAGCTGACTCAATTTTTTTTTTCTTTTACCAAATCAAAGCAAGCCAAAATTCCAGCACCCATTTTGGTTAGAGGAGTCAAAAGAAATGCCCTCTAGCTTTAATAAAGTATTGCTAGGACAAATGGCTAAATCACAGAGATTAAACATTCCAGCCTACTAAATATGTTTAGCAAATAATAGCGATTTAAAACCAATGCAAAATCTCCTATGCAGTCAGCTAGCTTATATACATGTGCATACACAGTGTAAAGAGAGAAGTGAAGATAAACAAGCTAGATGAAATTTGGTTGTCTTTGTAGTACACTCTCACCTCATCTCCTGTAGTAATAACGGCAAATCCAACCTAATATAATAGCATGGATAGCAGCAGTTTATCCCAATTAACTCAGCTTGCCACTAAAGAAGCTTGGGTCTCCTCTACAAAATTTACAATACTTCCCCTTGGCCACCTGCACACATTCTATGATTTGCATTTATGTCATCTTAATTTTTTTTTTGTTTTGATTCCATTTAGTTTTGCAGTTTTGCTTTCTGACAGAGAGGGATGAGAAGTACAGGACAGGAAGTGGCTGCAAATATGACCCAAATTTCATTCCCCTCACACGGCTCTCAGTACAGTGTCTGGGAGAAATAATTGCGAGGTCTACAGGAGTTGAGGCGTGATTTTGCAAAACCTTAATCTTTCCTTGGAAAAGACTAAATACATGGAAATTTTGTAAACAAATCTTTTGAAAATAGAAAAAGTATGTTTTGGGCACAAAACTTTTGGGACACAGATTGCTACACATACAGTTTGTGGTATTCTTCATGAGAAATGAAGTCAGTATTCTAGGACCAAAGAAGCAAGCTGTGCAAATCAACATAGAAAGAAATCACGATAATTACTTTTTTCCAATTTAAAGAAATGTCAAAGGCAAATATATAAGTGCAACGTAATCAATATGAATAATAATAAATAACCACTCTGGGTTCAGAACTTTCTGTCTTTGCTAATATTCTGGCATATTTCTAACCTTTAAGTGATTCTAAATTTTTAAAAACATGTGCAAACAGGGATGAATTTAAGTGTTCCTCTTTTCTAAGGGGTGGTGATTGCGGCCTTGGTATTTAAAAGATGAAAAGATCACACATATATAAAAAATACATTAACATTTCATAGCAAGTTTTCAAGTTTTTGAAAAATAATTTCTGCATGCTTAAATATCACACATACCTAACTCAAGATATTAACTCTAGGGAAACTGGATCATTGAATTAATACTCAAACTGCCACTAAGTATTAGAAAGAAGTCGACCCCTCCATAGCAAAATGATAGCAACAACAACAATGAAAACCAACATGCTATTAAAATGATCTTCCTATATTTTCATTATTCCAACATCACTATAAATTATTAAATACTAAAACTGTTCCTAAAACACAGCATTTTCATATCTAACATTTAATTTATTTCTTCAAACTCCTAGGAATTTACTATAGTTTCACTGAACAAGTTTATTGTAAATCAGATCAACATGGAGAGACTGGAAGAATAAACAGAAGAAAAACAAAATTCTCTGTTGCTTCCACATCCCACTGCCATATGAATAAAATAATAAAACTCACTGTGAAGGAAATGAACACAGGGAGGCCTGAATCTGAGTATCGATGCTGTGTTAGCTGGGTATGTCATTTTGAATGAGTAATAGAACTTCTGAGTCTCTTGTTACTAGTATTCAAAATGAGGGATTAGAACCTAACATAATTACCTCTTCAGGTTTTCATTATGAAAGATTTTAATAATACAGAAGAAATTTCCAAATAATATTACAGCCATATATCTTTTATACTTATTTAACAAATGCAAGTATTTTTGTCATATTTACTTTAAGTCATTTTATTAACATTATGAGACATAAAGAGGCTCCATTTGACCCAGCTATTCCCCTTCGTGGTATCTTCTAAGAAGAACTGAAAGCAGCAAACCAAAGCAATACATGCACCCCCATGTTTATAGTGACACAGTTTGTAATAGCTAAATCTTCAAAACAGCCCAGATACCCATAAACCAATGACTGAGTAAACAAAATGTGTTTCTTTAATACAATGGAATACTACTCTGACACAAAGAATGAAAAGCTTGAGATATTTCTAGGTAAATGAAGGCATCTTGAGACCATACACTTAAGTGAAATAAATTGGAAACACATGTTTAAATACCCCATTGTTTCTCCGGTGTGAGAAACTGAAATTGTAAATAAGGACTAAAATGTATTATATTGAGAAAGGGAAGAAATTGTTCAAATGGGATAGGGAACAAGGAGAGGGAAGGAATAGAGGGACAAGAGAATGAAGAATAGAAGGAAAAAAATGGAAACAAAGCTTTTGTAAATAAGAAGGGGTTGAAGGGAGAGGAGGGGAATGGAAAAAAAGAAGCAGCAAGAGATACTATATACAGGTACAAATGCCCTCTGATTAATATTATCACTATGTATATCTAAAAGTACCATTAAAAATTATTAATTTCAAACTCAAAAATTTTTAGTGAATTTCGTGTTGTGTAGCCTTCAGCAAAATGTAAATTTAGGACATTTTCACCAGTCCTGATATCTCTTTCGTGTGCCATTCATTATCAAACTCTGTTCCCACTTTCTCCTTTGCTGACATCTCAGTGAGGGAGTCATGCAGGAAACATGTCATGCAGGAAACAGCCTTTCGCATTTGGCTTCTTTCACCTAGTACAGACATAAGCAAATTTCTGCCCAGGGGCCAGAGCTCTTATATTTATAAATAAATTTGATTGGCTATAACCACAGCCCTTAATTTATAAATCATCTATGTCTGCTTTCCTTCTACAAGGGCAGAGTCGAGTAGCTGAAGCACAAATCTATTGGATGACCTTTTGGAGAAAAAAAATTGTTATTGTAGATTTGGTATGTTTTTAAAGTTCTTCATGCATTTCTAATTCCTTACCATTGTTCTGCTTTTTACAATTTCTTTATTCACTAGTTGAAGAATTATTTCCAGTTCTTCCTGATCCTAATCCATGCTGCTATATATGTACAGGTGCAAATTTTTTGTAGATACATGTTTTCATCTCAGATAGATACCAAGAAGTTGAAAGTAACCTTTTAAGAAACTCTCAACAGCTTACATACTCTAGAATGTGTCATCATATATTTATTATATATATTTATATGTTATTATATATTTGTCATTATATATATTTATTTATTCATTTATCTTGGGTTTTTTCAGACAGGATCTCCCTGTGTTTAGGGAGTTTAGGATGGCCTTGAACTCACTATGTAGCCCAGGCTGGACTTGAACTCACAGTATTCCTCCTGCCTCAGCCTCCCAAGTGCTCAAATTACAGACCTGCTCCACCACACCCAGATATCCTCAGTTTTGAACCTTTCTTTATTTATGTTTAAAATTCAAAGTGAGAGTGTTACTCAGAATTTTGAAAATTAATTCTAATGCATATTCTCTTGTCATTTAGTTTCTATCCCTTTGTAAGTAGTATCTTTTTCTCCATGATATATAATACAATTTTGGTCTTCATTTACAGCTCTTGTTTTTCAATTTTTATTCTGTAATACCACCATGATGCTTGAGGCAGAAATATTAAGTATCCGCCAAAATGTATTTTTTTTATAGTAATGATTAAAAGGCACAGACGTTATTCATCCCTCCCATCCTTTTTGCTACTTAAATGTAGCTAAGGAACCAATTTCTCTCTAATGAGTCAGCTTTTAAGGAGAGAGTTCTCTTCTTCACGAACTTTTCCATTCTTCTGTTGAGTTATGAATAGCAAGAAGTCTGTGGTAACAGTGAAACCACAGAATGGTAGGAATAGAAGTCTGCAAAAGGACACATGGATGAAAACCGTTCATAACTTTAGTGCCATCCTTTGCTGGATGGTTACATGAGCATGAAGAAAAAACTTCAAAGGAGTTGGAGCTGTTATATTTTCCTTATAGAGCAATTTATTGTATCCTACTTACTAAAATGCATTTTAAAAGGAATTATTTTTACTCACTCAACTGGGAATTTAATATGACCTTTAATCTGATAACCCTGTCTTCAATTTTTAAAAGTTCTCTACCATAATATTTTCAAACCCTTCTTTTTCATTCTCTCCAGACTCCAGTTCTGTAAGGTTTTTAGAACAGGTTGTAAAATTTCTTCCTTTCCTTCTCTTTTATTCATGTGCTTCACATTCAGACTTTTCTGAAACAAAGCCTGAAACACGAACACAGAGTTAGTTGTGAATTGTTTCTTAGGGACTAATCCTAGGGAACTACAAGTAAGGAGAGCTTGATATTGGAAAGATCACTTTGACAATCAAATTGAGTTTTGCTTCACCAGATTTCTATGTTATACTGAAGTTCTAACTGCAAGTACCTTGCAATATGACTGTGTTGGAGATTAAGTCTTTTAAAAGGCTATTAAGGTAAAATGAGATCGTAAACCTCACTGATACCCTTAAAGAGAAGACTCAGGGATACTCTAGTACTTAACAAGACCATCATCACAAAACCACAGACTGAGTGGTTAAAACAGATTGAGTTCTCCTAGTTCAGGGGCTGGAAGGCGGAACCCAGGTGTTGTCAGTTTGGCTTCTCCGGAGGCCTGTCTTCCCGGCTTGCAGATGGCCACCTTTGCAATGAGTCCACACGCTGTCTCTCCGCAGTCCACACACACCCTGGGGGCTTTCTGTGTGCGTCTAAAGTCCTCTTTCCAGAGTTTGGATTGAAACTCATCCTGAAAGCTTCGTTTTTACTTCATCATCTTTAAAAGGTGATATCTCCACAAGTTGTCACATTCCAAAGTGCTTGATATTAGAAAATTCAGTATATGAAAATTAGGGCAAAATTCAGCCCATAGGAGACATCAGAGAGTGAAACTATATGAAAACGTGAGAAAATGACAGCCCTGTACAAGCAAAAGAGGGAGGCCTTCCAAGAATCCAAACCTGCCAACACACTGATGTTGAACTTCTAGGCTCCAAAATCAGGAGGAAATAAATTTCTGCTGTTTAAACTATACAGCCTGTAACATTTTGTGTGGTAGCCCTCATGGACTAATACAGGGTAAAATAATCAGCAGATTACTCCTGTGGGAAATGGAGGCTCAATTCTACTGGGAGCATCAGAGAGGTATTATTAAATAAATCTCAAAATGTGACATTAAAGACCAACTCCATCTAATATTTATTCAATGTTCCTCCGTGATCAATTATTTCTTGACTCTTTTAGCTTTTTTGTCTGTGTTCTAGGTACCATCTAGCAACCAAGGAATTTCCTCAGACAAATAGCCACAGGAGATTTCAGTAAAAGTCAAAACAAGAAACAAAAAAATTATACACATGCAAATAAATAGGAGAGTGGAGATATGAGTGGAAAACAGCAAGTACATGCTTCACCACTCCTAAATATTTCACAATATCTCTCTATTG
This sequence comes from Hystrix cristata, assembly GCA_004026905.1. Lineage (NCBI taxonomy): Eukaryota > Metazoa > Chordata > Mammalia > Rodentia > Hystricidae > Hystrix > Hystrix cristata. Next base: position 51,200 of record PVJO010002756.1, on the reverse strand, counting down.
CATTTGAGTAAATATTTAACTATTGTCAAATATATCACATAATTCTTACTTTAGCTTTTTTTTTACTTAGTTTCACTCTATTCTGATATATGTGTCTCTGTATATGTGTCTCTGTACATGTGTGTATAGCATAAATGATTTTGAGAAATCATATTTCTATTAGTTACATGTAACATATTTTATATTATATATTTTTCTAGTCTTATATGTCTTTGTTATTTCACTTGAGAGCTTATTTTTTTTTAAGTATATTACACATACTCATTTTATAGTTCATTAAGACGTGGAAGTAGACAGGGAGAATAAGACATAATTTGTAAAGACATTATTTTATTTTGCAAGAGAACAGTGTGTTAAGGTGTTGCATGTTGTAGATAACTTACATAGCCTTAAATATAACCAAGGAATAAAGTATTAAAATACCTAAAATATTACAAGCAAAGGGAATAATCATCCCTTATCAATTCTTTTAGACACAGTGTTATCTTTGCTCACAGATTTAATTTGTTCCACACCCCTGGGGGCATGGCCATGGTCTTGCGCATCACGTGATGCTGAGTTACCAAACAGAAGCAAAATTTTGCGGAAGGCTCCTGTTTGCAAACCAAATTATTCATGAACCAACATATTACTGTAATCACCTCTTGTTATCCTGTATTTGGCAGACTGCCACGTCATGAGACCATGTGCTTCCTTCGGAAAAGCCACTGCTATGGTTTCAAGGTTGTTGATTAAATGATACCATTAGAAGCTGTCCCTACGAACACCTGGCACATTTTTCCATGGTGGGCTGAGTCAGTCTTTCTTAAAGATGACACACTCTAGCCTGTAACTGAATATAAACATGTTCAGGGAAGCACGGAAATGAAACCATTAAAAAAGCTAATTTAGAGGACAGAATGACTTAAAACGGTGGTGATGAACTCACTGTTAATATTTTAGAATAAATGCTCTATTGAGAGTTCATTACAAGAATAAGTCAACTGACAAGGGAATTTGATTGTTATATAGCATGCAAAATAATCTAACATTAATCAAAATATATTTATAATTAAATAAATATAATGATTAACCCTATTTCCATAAAATAAAAATATGACTTCTAAATGTTAATAAAATGCATTATCAAATCATCTTGAGACAATATAACCTGCATGTATTTGTTACACATTTAGACTATGTGTAGACTATGTGCAGAATATCAAGAGGTTACCTGTGCTTAAAGTAGGTCTTAACCATCTGTATTTTAATAAAATAAAAATACATCACTGGTGTGATCCCCCATAGAAGGGCAAATTGCTTAAAACAAGCTATATTCACATTTTAAAAAATCAAGATATGACTAACTTAACAGTCACAAACATAATTGAAATTATAACTGATAACCTATTTTACTGTTGTCTAATATTAGGCAAAACACCAACAAGGAAGAATGGCGAATATATTCCTGTCATGGCCAGGGAGATCATTGACGAACCTCTAGAAACTTCCCATACACAGATTTCTGCACGATTCATATTAATATTATTTGATCCATAAAAATTTAACCTAGAGAAACCTTCTGACTGACAAGTCCCATACAACTTATCAATAGTAACATATCAAATAAACCTAATTATTTCTAACACCTCTCTTCTACACAGTAAAAGAATAAATCTTTGTAATTTTCTAGGAACCCACTGGGATAGCTGAAGGACACTTTTAGATTCAAAAGATACCATTTAGGGTTCAATTTGGGGAAGTCAAAATATCAAAAGTAGTCTGTCAAGAGATTTGAACATTTGATTAATATAGGGTCATGGATTTCTGTAATATTTTACAACCTATTTAATCAAAATGACAAGAAAAATTTTTAAAAGAAAACCAAATATGTAGCGTGATTTTTAAATAACTCCAATTCTTTTTAAATGTAAACCCTTTTTTGTTTAAATAATCAAGTATATAATAAAACAAACTATACAATGTTACTCTGGTTAGAGGTAGAATATTTATAATCTGGGCAGATTAGTTAGAAAGTAAAGTATACTTTTAAGTGCAGATAAATGATCAAACATTATTTTTTTTTCATTTTAACAGACAAAAATCCAAATTCCAGCTTTGTATTACTATAGCATTGATGCCTTAGCTCTTTTTGAAGGTCTCATAAATCAGTCCATTAAATCTTAGCTATCTCTGACCATGATAAATAGCCCTAACCCTTCTATCCATCCTTCATAATTCTCTTTGTTTGTACTTTGCATTACTCACAGGAGACTACCGTATGGTATTTAAGTTTGTGTGTCTGGTTTATTTTACTTGACATTATATTTTCCAGTTGTATTCATTTTCCTAGAAATATCTCAAATTTGTCACTCTTTATAGCTAAGTAGTATTCCATTATGTATAGACACCACATTTTTTTTTTATCCAATCATCTGTTGTTGGGTATACAGGCTCCTTCTAAGATTCAGCTATTACGGATTTTGTTGCTATAAACATTGGTATACATGTATTGTTGTAGTATGATCTCTTAAATTATTTGGGGAAGATACCTAGAAGGAGAATAGTTGAGTCATATAGAATTTCTAATTTCTGTTTTTTGTTTTTTTTTTTTTTTTTAACCAAGAACATGTATTGGTACATTGTACATATAATGATCACATTCATCACATTTACTTTGTACCTGAACATGATGCATCTTGGTTTTCCCCCCTTTTCCCCACCCCTCCCCTCTATTCCCTCCATCCCTATTTATAGTAGGTTTATTCACATTTCTCCATGATTTCCCTTTTGCCTTTCATTTGCTTTTTTCCCTTCCTGCTTTTCCCCTTCTCTCTTTCTAGTTCCCTCTTTCTAGTTCTCTTTCTAGTTCTAATTTCTGTTCTTTGAGAAATCTCTGTATTGATTTCCATAATGTTTGTACTAGTTTACATTCTCATCAACAATGGAGGATTGTTCATTTTTCATCACTTCCCCAGCTGCATTTTTTATTGTTTGATTTTCTAATGATTGCCATTCTTTGCAGAATAAGATGCAATCTTGGGATTGTATAAATTTGTATTTCTTTAATGTTAAGCTTTTTTTTATACATTTGTCGACCATTTGTATTTCTTCCTCTAGGAAGTATCTGTTTATTTCTCTTGCCCATTTCTTGACTGGGTCTTTAATTTCAGGTGGTTTAATTTTTCTGAATTCTTTATATGTTCTAGATATTAGTCCTCTGAGGAGTAGCTGGCAGATTTTTTTTTCTCATTCGGTACATTGTCTCTTCACTCTACTAATTGAATGTTTTACTATACGAATTTTTTAGTCTGACGTAATCCCACTTGTTGATTCTTGCTGCTATTTCTTGTACATTTGGGGTTCTGTTTCTTACATCTGTCTTCAAGCATTTTACTTGTTTTATGTTTCAAGTAGTTTTAATGTTTCTGTTATAATGTTTAGATATTTGATCCATTTCATTTTCAATACAGTGTAGAGTGGGAGACGAGGGTTCACTTTCAATCTTCTCCAAAGAGATAACCAGTTTTACCAGCACCACTTGTTGCAAAGGCTTTCCTTCCTCCAACACATGCTTTTGGCCCCCTTGTCAAAGATCAAATAGCCTAATATGTCTGAGGATGTTTCCGTATCGTCTATTTTGTTCCATTTATCCACATATCTGTTTTTGTTCCAGTACCATGACATCTTTATCGCCCTTGCTTTGTAGTATATTTTAAAGTCAAGTATTGCAGGCCTTTAGCTTTGCTCATGTGGCTCAAAATTGCCTTTGCTGTTATGGGTCTCTTCTGGTTCACACGAATTTTGGGATTGTTTTTTCTAGTTCTGTAAAGTATATTGTCAGGATTTTGATTGGGATTGCACTGAATTTGTACACCAGTTTTGGGAGTGTGGCCATTTGGTCAATATTGGTTCTGCCTGTCAGGAGCAGGGGGTATCTTTCCATTTTATGAAGTCTTCTTCGGTCGCATCTTTCAGAGTACTGTACTTTTCCTTATAGAGGTTTTCACTTCTTTGGTTAGTTTAATTCCTAGATACTTCATTTTTGTTGACGCTACTGTGAATGGTGTTGTTTTCATAATTTCCTTTACATCGAGTTCATTACTGGTGTATGGAAGTGTTCATTATTTTGTGTGTTAATCTTGTATCCTCGTTGCTGGAGTTGGCTATTCATTCTAAAGTTTTTGGTGGAGCTCTTTCGGCCTTCTATGTATAGCATCACATCATCTGCAAATAATGATAATTTGAGTTCTTCCCATCCTTCGTGTATCCCTTTGATTTCCTTCTTTTGCCTGACTGCTGTGGCTAATGTTTTAAATATTGTGCTCTGCCGAATAGAAGTGTTGATAATGGACTTCCTTGCCTTGTTTCTGATTTTAGGGGGAACGCTTTTCATTTTTCCCCATTTAGTGTGATGCTGGTTAGTGAACTTGAATTCTTAAAACACTTAAGTATTACATGAATATTCTTAATTTTTTCACAGTAGAATATTAGGGGTTTAACTTGTTTATAATTTTAGAAAGTTCATTAATTTTTAATTTATGTTACTGCTTATTTTCTATGTTACTGCTTATTTTCTATGTTAATTAAAATAGAACTTCCATAAATGTTGTAATGTCAGATTGGAAAAATACTTTCTGAGGTGGGAAATATTATGCAGTCACAAAATGAAAGATGAGGCTATTCTGTGTTACAGACACATAAACATGTCCTGCATGTTGCCCTTGTGCGTTAGAACATCAGTCCGTAGTTCTAATGCCCGCAGCTTATTGTAAATCTTAGTGGTATTAACTTCCGTTGATGTTTTGCCTTGATTTCTTCCTTCAGTTTCACTTCACCTTTGCATTTCACTTTCTTCAGAGCTTGATTTTAAGTATTCATAGTTATTTTATAGCACCTTTCAGATGACTTTCTGTTCTTAGAGTCGAATACTAGCTTGATACACAAACTACATCACTGATTCTGTTACACGATATTTGCTGCCTGTGACTTATTCCTGATATTTTCACTCAGAGACAGTTCCATTTTGACAATTTCAGTCCACCAGCATAATCCGTCTTTCCTTAACATAACATTTACCTGAAATATGTTAAAATTTTAATGTGAAATCATGGTCATTTTTCCTACTTATGAAGATTCAGAAATAGTGTGCCCCATGGAGTTTAAGAGACACATTAGAGATTATCCTGATAAAAATAAGAATTAGAAACTTGTACTTTTGACAAGTTGAAATATGACAGCATTGCTGTATAGGAAATCTCTATACTATCTTTTTTTTTTTTTAACAAAAAACAGAGCACCATTTGACTCAAAACCAAGTTAGTCCCAAGTCATAATCACATTTATTGTCATTTACTCTTTGTAAATACTGTTATATGTGACACCTGTCTTTGCCAATAAAATTCATAATCCTGCGGGGCAGAAAATGTATTTTCAATTTTCATTGGCCTTACTCATATTATTTGGGAAAAAGCCCAAAAATATATGGATATTTAGTCCTTATGGAGGCACAGAAGGATGAAGACAGGAGTGGGGGGAGAATGCCAAAGTAAGAGGTTGCCAGATTCTTTGGCAGGAGTCTGGGCAATGTCTCACCTGAGAAGGCAGCATGGTGCAGTGGGAAGAGGTGGCTTTTGAATCAGGTGGACTTGGGTTTTCAGGCCAGCTCTGCTGTGCACTACCGTGTGACCTTGGCAAGTACTTAAAGTTTCACGACCTCAGTGCTCCCCCCAACCCGCCTGACAAGTGCCATTAATAATACTACCTAACTCAAAGGAGTTTTATGAGTATTAAATATGATGATAAATAAAAATCATCCTGCAACATCATGATAAAATCAGACATTGTAAAAAACAAAAATAACAAACAGGTTTGCTCTGTAAAACTCCTAGAATAAAACAGGGGAAAGCTCTTTGCCATTGGCTTTGGCAATGATATTTTGGATTAGATATCACACCGAAACCTTGGGTAACAAAGGTGAAAACAAACAAGTGGAATTACATCGAAGTAAAAAGCTTCTGTTCAGCAAAGGAACCAATCAACACAGTGAAAAGACTGCCAAGGAATTGGGCAAATAAATGGCAATCCATGTATAGGATAAGGAGCACATATTCAAAACACATAAGACACTCATAAAACTCAGTAGCAAATAATAATAATGAGAGAATAATAATGTATATACGTTGTGTGCATATGCAAATAAGACAAAATGAGACCAATTAGTCCATACAACCAATTTACCAATATGCAATAATAAAAATGTGCCAACAGTATGTCAAATGTAAATATGTATTCAAACACACACACACGTAAACAAATAACCCAAATAGACATTTATCCAAACACAATACACTACTGACCAACAGGCATATGAAAAAATATTTATCACTAATCATCAGTTAGGTGCCAAGCAAAGCCACACAGCGCTATCATCTTACAATTTTGGGGATGATTATTATCAGAATGACAAGAGATAGCAAATGTAAGTCAGAGTAGGTAGAAAAGGGAACCTACTGCATACTGTTGATAAGAATGTACACTGGGGCAGCCATTATGGAAAAGAGAAACAAAAGAAACTAAAACAAAATAAAATTAAACAAAAGAAAAAAATACAACTACCATACAATATAACAATCACACCTCTGGGTACATAGGCAAAGGAAATGAAATCAACATTTTGTACAGATACCCCATGTGCACTGAATGGAATGTCCACAGCATGGAAACAGCATCTACACAAATTGAAATGGGTGGAGAAATTATACTGTGTACAGCTCATCTATCTGTCCATCTATCATCTATCTATAACAGAATGTTAGTCTTGAAGAAGATTCCATCATTTGCCGCAATACTGATAAACTAGAAACAGAGAGAAAAATATACCATATTACTTTTATGTAGAATCTTTTTTAAAAAGTCAACTATGCAGATAGGAAAAATAAAAGTAGTACACTCGTTACTAGAGATGAAGAAAGGGGGGAAAAAGGGATGATGTAGTGAAAGAATAAAAAGTGGTGGTTATGTAGGACAAAAACAGCTAATAAGGGGGCTGGTGACTTAGCTCAAGTGGCAGAGCACTTGGCTAGCAGCTGCAAGGCCCTCAGTTCAGCTCCCAGCACCCCCTAAGAGCTGACGAGGACTATCATTAATGTTACTGCCTCTGTTACGCTTTGGGTTTGTGAGGTCCCCCACTAATGCGCTAACGGTTTGTCTACCAGCCAATGGGCTTTTGAGGAAGTGATTGGATCCTGAGGGCACTAACATCATCAGGTGTGTTAATCAATCCATGGATGAGGTCACAATTTGATGGCATTATTGGGAAACATGGAAATGCGAAGTGGAGCCTAAGTGAAGGTGGTGGGTCATGGGGACGTGACATGAAGGACTATATCTTGTTCCTGGTTCTTTCTGGCTTTTTCCTTCTCTTTCTACTTCCTGGCTGCTGTGAGATCAGTAGCAGTTGCCACCGTTCCCTTTTTACCATGATGCTCTGCTTCAGCACAGTCAAAGGAGCCAAGTGACTATTGTATGAGTCACCTTTCTAGAAGCAATGGGTTGCAAGAGGGCAGATTTAATACAGAACATTTATAAGTTACAACATTCACCCATAAGCCAAATGCACGAAGAGTGCTGAATGTCTATCTATGCACTGGAGACCCAAATGATCCACTCAAGACCTGGGAGCCCACGGCACTGTCCCATATACATCCGTGTCTGCAGACGATGGCTGCAGAAACCTTTACTGGAACCAGGATACGACACTCACAGTAGAGATGAAGACCAGAGCTCCCCCGAAGCAACAGCAGCCATCCTCGACAGCAGCAAGACCCCGAGCTCCTGCCTTGACAGTAACAGCCAAGTTCATTCAGGTAAGCCAACCACAATGCAGCTTCCCCTGGGAAACAGCCGGCAACTGTATTCTGCTCCCGTTCTCCTTTATGCTGCATTGGTGGTGGATCCTCCACGCCCAGAACTACTCCAACCCAGTCCAGCTGGGTGTTCTGGCTGCAGCTCACCACAATAATAAGTCAGCCACAACTGTGGACCGAGACCTCTAAAATCATGAGTCACTACAAATCTTTCCCCTTTAAGTTGATTTCCTCAGGTATTTTACCACAGTGATAAAACACTGACATAGATTCATATTCTGAAAATTTGCAAAGATAGATTTTATGCACTCTTATCACATATACAAAAAGATAACTTTGCAAATTGACATGTTAGTGTGCTTGATTATGATAATAACTACATTATATATGAAAAGATTATGGGCTGTGGATTTAGCTCAGTGGTCAGAGTGCTTGCTGCACAAGCCGAAAGCCCTGAGTTTGATCCCCAGCACCAAAACAAAACAAAACAAACAAACAAAAAAACATGACATTGACCTCAAATATACAGTGATTTAAAAAAAAAAAAAGCTAAACAATAACCAGATTCTCTTCCTTTACAGCAATTTTTACCCAAGTGTGTTCCAGCATCACTATACCAGAATCAACTCAAATACTGATTAAAAGTGCTGATTCTTCGTCACCCACCTTCCCACCTTTCTATCAAAATCATTGTGGAGAGAGCTTGGAGAATTTGTCATCCTCAGCAAAGGGAAACAACATGTGCACCAAAACAGATGGGACCTGGGAAGATGTGGCGGTGGGGATTTAGCTCAGGGGTAGAGCCCTGCCTAGTAACTGCAAGCCCTGGAGTTCGATCCCCAGCACCAAAAGAAAAAAAAAAAAAAAAAAAAGGCAGACAGCAGCAGAGGTCTGTAAGGGGCCTGTGACCAGTAGTCCTCTTCACAGGACCTGAGCGAAGGATTGAATGTTCAATCCTTCGCTGCTGCTTGGCTCATTCGCTAAACAGCCACGCTCAAGGCTGAACCCTTTTCTCTAATAATCATGGGAAGGATCTGGCAATTAGAATGATTGGTGATCACATGGACTTCGAACAATTTTGTTCCTTTGTGTTATTTTTCATGTTTTTATTAGGGAAATTTATTTAGAGGAAAAATATGTTAATGGTTGACTGACAAGGGAAATGATGGAAACTTTTGTAGAAAGAGAACTGATTTCTCTTCCAGACAGTGAAAGAAAGAAGTTTTGTTTTTTATCCTTGCAAATGGTGTGAAGTTACCGAACTGACTCGTCTCGAAGTGGTGCACTTCGTCTCTGTGATCTTTATATTATGGAGAAAAATATTTATCGTTGTGGAATATCATCTATGCTGGTCTTGCCTCTAACTGCAGGCTACGATATGCCTAACCTCGCTGGGTGCTGTGAGTTTCCTGCACTTTAATAAAGGAGGCTATGAGAAGGAAATATACACACTAGGAAGCTATTGTCCAGCTGAGCGCCAATCCTACCTGTAAGGCAACAGAAACCAGCCAGGAAAGACACAGGTTTTCCATTTCTAGTATGTTAATAGCTGGTTCTTAAATATTGAATAATTAAGTTGCAAAGAATCTGATAACTTACAAAGCAAGACATACCGAGTGGTATGAAAAGTTAACTGACGTTCTTACCTGCACACGACTAAGACTTAGGGAAATACCATGAGGAACAAGGGGCTCAGGAAAGAAGCAGGCTGTGTTCCCAGGGGTTCCATCCTCCCCGATTACTCACTGGACGCTTGGTCCTCATCGACGGTCTCCGGGAACTTGATAACAGCACAAATCAGCCAGTGAAATGTAGGATGAGTGGCTTACTTAGCGGGCTGACTCCTTCTGAGCCAGGAGACAGCGACAATAAGGATACTTTGGCCATGCTGAGAAGCAAATAATCTGTTGCCCACCCCCTACCCTACTCTCCCAGTTTGTTTAGATCACTAATGAAAACAAGTCCGGAGGCTTCCCTCGAGTCAACATTTTGCACATCAGAAACACACTATATAATTCAGCTTGAGCGACAGTTCTCCTCTCTGATCCCTCATAGGGCTACTGAAATAGGAGTAGAAACTTGCAGGTCAACAGAGGCATGAATTCTTAATGCCTCAGGAGGCCAAGGACAGAAAAGCAGGGGCACTTCCATATTCAATTATTTATCAAGTTCATTTATAAAAATAAACCCAATACCTAGGCCAGCTGGTGCATATGAGAGTGTAGCATGTATATCAATAAATAATACAGACAATTCAGCTCTGCAAATTTTTCCTCTCCTTATATTTTAAGGATAAGATGTGACCCCTCCAGCAGCACACAATATCTGGCTTCATGTACTTCTGTTTTATGAAGAGTGCCCCAAGCAGCAAATATGCCTTCCATATAAACTCACCACACAGATAGAAAGAAACCTTTTAGCTTATTCCTCTAAATTCATGTTTAAATGACAATAACAATAATAGCAGCTACAATTTAATGGATGCCTACATACTATACTATATTTGAAATAACATAAAAAGAAAAAGCTACCAACCATTCATCCCTATGCATACACACCCTCTGATATATTTTTTTAATCCTCATAATAAGTTTATAAACTAGGACTCAATATCCCCATTTGACAAACGATGCTATTATGGTTCACAGTAGTTGAGTATTTTGTCAAAAATCAAGCAAACTAGCAAAATTATGATTGAATTTATCCAGAACTTATTTGTAATGTTTTTTCTTGTATTTAAGACTAGTCTACTTTTATACAAGAAATAGGATGTATATAATTCAAAAGAAAAGGAGTGAGCGTATTAGAAGGCCGAGTTTGAGATAGTCAATGAAGTTGTTGTTGAATAACAAATAGCAAGGTAGAGGAGCCCTTGTGATTTTCCAGGTGTAGGCTGTAAGAGTAACCCCGGTCAGAAGCCTACTCAGGAATCAGAAGCCTTGTCAGGTTCAAGGAGCCAAAAAAGACTTGGGAATGTCTTCCTTGTTTCTTCATGCCACTTTGTAGGATGCCCTGACCACCTGAAGTGTGACCTTTGATGACTTCTCGGCAAGTGCATACTTATTGAGCTTGCAAAATGAATACTTTGTAAGTTTAGCTGAGAAAAATGGAAAATTTGTCTCTTACACATTGATATTCTGTGTCCATGTTCACTTTTTACTTCCTAAATGTTATATACACACCAACATTATTTTGTTTTATTTGTACAATTCTATGTGATTCGTCAAATGATCAGATTTGTGTAAGCACAGTCACAGTCAGGATACAGAACAGTTCTATCACTGCCCCCCCAAAAAAAATCTTCATTCAGCCCCTTTGTAGTAAAACCCTGTTTTACTTCCTCATTCCTTGAAAGCGTTGACCTGTTCCCTTTCCCAGATCTGGGACTGTCTTTTCCAGAATGCCACATAAGTGAAATTATACAGTAGGTAACATTTTGAGACTGGGAGTTTTAGTCAACTGACCTTGGTAACGACTGAGATTCTGCTATCTACTTGTGTTCCTCAATATCTTCCTTCATTTTTAATTTTATTTACTGAGAAAAAGTCCTATAATTTTCTTATTTAAAAGTTTTTAATACAGCGGTATTCATTATACCCATATAGTTTTGCAACAGTCACTCCAATTAGTTTATGACACTTATTACCACAAAAAGGACCACCAAAATCATTAACAGCCAGTCTGTGTTGCTCCCTGTTCCTCGCCAAACTTGGACCTCTGGGAGACCATCAGTCTTCCTGTCTCTGTGGGCTTGCTCATCCTGGTTATTTCACATACACCAAAGTCAAAACGACCTTAAAAGTTAAACATTTTGAATTGTTTCAGGACATTGAGGGAGGCACAACAGCACAACTAAAGACACAAAAGAACTTTCAGAACTGCTTTAGAAAGTGGCAAAAATGATCAGGTAAGTGTGTCTGAAGTGAGGGAGAGTGTTTTGAGGGGAATTAATGGCAACGTGTCTTCTACTGACTGTAATTTTTTTTTTTTTAATTTAAACACTGATTATTTTTCCCAGTCACACCTTATATACCTATGTATACCTCATTATGGATATTTCTAAATCTGGAAAAATCTGAAATAAAAAACATTTCTGGTTCCAAGTTTTTCAGATAAAGAACACACAAATTGTATCTTCTACATTATAGAGATCAAACATATGAATATATACATATGTTGATATTGATATGTGTATATGTAATTATATATTCGTTTTTCTATGAATTTTTGATCTTTTATTCTTTTGACATTTAATACAGAAAATATTGAATAAAGCACATTGAAGTTTCCATTTTTTCTAGAATATAAAAAAGAAACATCATTCCCACTTTTACAGTGAAGAAGACCTAACTTACTTCAAATTGATAATTTTTCTTAAACTGTTGAAGAACAATCAGCTGCAACCAAAATAAAAAGAGAAATGTTTCCTTAGCTCTCAGAGGAGTTTGGTGCAGGTGTATTCTGTCACTAGTAAGAAAGTTTCAGCTAACATATTTAACAAATTGGAGACAGAGAACATGAAGTCCCTGGGGCACAAAAAAAATGGGAAACTCACGTTCTCGTCTGTTCTTTTCTCTAGTTATCCACTTGGTGCTACAGAAAAAAAAATCATGATCTTTAAACACATCTATGTGGCACAGATGAAGAGAAGGAGAACATCAGCTAAGTTGGAGAAGCAAGAAATTCCACTTAGATTATTTTCAGTCCTCCCTAAAAAACCAAGTTCAAGATACCAGGAGGGAAGGGTAATAAGCACAATTATGTGTTTACAGCATAGACGAACACTCTGTAGAACAAGAGAAGACTTTCTACTCTTAAAACAATAACACATTTATGCTCTGGACTGAGTAGAAATATTGCTGCTAAAAGAATAAAATAAAACAATGTGAGTAAAGTAAAAATATATATATATAAAACAAATGGAAAGAAAATATTTCTAAGATATAAAGAAGCAACATCTACTGCATATAAAGAAATAAAGAAAAAGATGACCACATATTGTATAGATTAATGGCCAGTAGATATGCAAATTTCACAGAAAAGAAGTTGAGCAAGTTACCCTTAAACATGATAAAAAATACTTGACGTACAAAAGTGCAGGTTATTTTGCACTTATTAAATTAGCAGAAATCTAAAAGTTTCACAATATATTCTATTTATATTACAGAGGGGAAAGAAGCAAGAACTCAAGTATTACCAGTAAGAGAATGAAATGATCCAAATAAGAAGAAAAAAATTGTTACTATTTAACAAAATTAGCCATTGATTTATACAGGCCTTTACCATCTGACTATGCAGCCTCAGTTCTAGAAATTCATGGTGATAATGTAATTTTACAAGTACAGTACAAAACAACACAAGTATCAGATTATGAATCATTTGGTATAATATGAATGTCAAACATTGATATTGTTTGATTATTATTGATATTAATCAATTAGTATTATTGATTGGTATTAGAAAGACCATAAATGCCTACTGGTATCCATACGAATAAATCTTAATACATTCTACAATGAACACTAAAGAAATATAATGGAAAGGAATGTTTATATGAAATAATATGTCATAATTTTCAGGTACATATTTGTATATAAAAATACTATCATGTGTACATTGGGACTTTTATAGACATTAATTGTAGGTGATATGAAATTTCATTTACATTTTTTGAAGAAACAAAGCATAAGTGTTAGTTACCTATAAAGGATGGTTAGTACCAGAGTGAATGAAATATAGATGGAATTTTTCTGCCTGTACCTTTACTTAATAATCTATGACTTTTAATATGTTTGCTATGTAGACATATAAAAGGATGAAACAGAACAAAAACATCAAAAATAATATTTCAATTTTGTATTATAATCATACAGAAATAAAAAATTACTTCAAATGTCTTGGTAAATATGACACTCTGTACTTTATGTGAGCTACTTGAAAGACAAAAAGACCTATGAATTGATCTTAAATTTTACAAAACTATTTGTTCCTAATGATGTTACTTTTTTAAGAATCCTGGAACAGATTGTTAAAATAAAGCAAGTGAATAAATATAAAATAGACCAAGTGAGTAAATGTATTAAACAGCACTGTTGTTATGATGATTAAAATAGCTACAAATATGGAAACAAGACAGTCAGGAAAAACCTGTGCCGCTGAATATGTTAGCGATTTATATCAATTTACACTTTAAATAAAGATGCTTAACTATAGATATAAAAGTGTCAGTAACAAACTTGATAGCAATGTGTTAATTTGTAAATACTTTTCTACACTAGAAAGAACTAGGACTTCTTAGAAAGATAACTGCTTTTATGTAAAGGGAGAAAGCAATGATGGGGAGCTATTAAAAGCAGCAAATATTTGCTACATTTGAGACTATCTGAACACTGAAGACATAATGATGGCAACGCACGTAATAACTGAATAAAATTTTTAATATCATGCAAGACTCGATATAAATTAAAAAGAAATAAAAATAGCATTAAGGAAGGAAAGCATTCATTTTCAAGATTTATTATTAATAAATGTAATATAAATTACAAAAGTAGAAAAATCGCTATTTATTAATACGAACTTACATTTTCATAAGATGATTGATTGAGGACTGACTTGTTAATAAATGCTCAAAGGTACTAAAAATCATTGATCGTTTAGGAAGATTTTATCATCGATTTCTTGATAATTACAAAGAACACTGACATTGTTACTATGAAAAGGTCTAGCAGATACAAACTGAAAAAAATGTAATTTATATATCATCAACAAAAGAAAATAACATGCCGAATGGGCTTCCTAAAGTGATGGACTTCCTATGAAAAACGTGTAATATCTATGAGGATTTTATTTCAAAAGTATTTAATCCGAGTGTCAGAATGAAGACAAATAATAATTGCAGACAAGTTAATAATGTAGGATATTTCATCAGACAAATGGTCAGATTCTGTCAGAAAGTAGCAATGTTATGAAAGACAAAACTGAAACACTGATTAAGATTGAAGCTGTAAAAAAACACGTGACAATCAGAAATAAACACACTGATCTTGACCAGATTACACACTCACACACACATAAATAAAGGAAATATTTTGAATATTTTGAATAACTGAGGAAATATGATTATGGAATGGAAAACATAATAGGTAACTGAATAAATATTAAAAGATTACATATAATGTTGTGTGGTTATGTAGGTTATTATAGTTGTATTTAGAAATGAAATGATGAAATAAGAATGAAAGATCTTATGAGTTAATTTAAATAGTTCAGCAAGAGACAAAAAGATACAAACACAGCAACATTTTCACAATCCATGCATGTTACTAAAGTATAGGTAGTTTTTATTTGCATTATGGTTTCCACCTTCCTCCTTTTGGCATTTTTGAAGTTAAAAAACTCAGAACTAAACAATTAAAAACACTACAATAGCCTTTTCCCAGAGAAGAAAAGTGCACTAATTAACAGATTGAAAAGACGTAACTTCTGCGAAGATTATTTGACATAGAACACTTAACTAAGAAGTTACATCTGTATAAAATTAATAATTTTCAAGGGTGAAAAAATCTTGGGAGTCCTGAAAGAAAGAAGAGAAAACAAAGGCTGAGACTCAAAACTAATAGTCATGTCTATGAGATAGTGGAATTATATTTTAAATTTATTGTTGAAAAGCGATCATAATCTAAAATTATATACATAACTGCAAAATCTTTTAACATAATGGTGAAATATAAGTATTTAGAAAATGAAGAATTCCGGCAATATAATTGGCACAAATTTCTAAAGAAATTTCTATAAAACAAATTTTAATCAACTAAGAA
Source organism: Hystrix cristata (assembly GCA_004026905.1). Taxonomy (NCBI): domain Eukaryota; kingdom Metazoa; phylum Chordata; class Mammalia; order Rodentia; family Hystricidae; genus Hystrix; species Hystrix cristata. The sequence continues at coordinate 35,536 of PVJO010002756.1, read as the reverse complement.
AAATAGAAACATGACAGAAAGAATAGTGCTGAATATTAAACATAGTTATTAATTAAAATTGAGAGCAACTTAAATGTGATCACAGTCATTGTATAATAAATACACATTGTATAATAAGTAACCCAAATACTCTAGAAATAACAATAATAGTAGGGGAAGGTGAAATAAACAGAAAACTAGTACATGTAATATGGGGTAAAAGTATCAAAAACTGATGAATATAAAAAATACATACCTGATGATAAAAATGTAACTATAAGTAATAACATAACCAAATTAAAATTGTGCAGTGGAGGAAGGGCATACGAGACCTAAAGTTTAAAAGAAGATTTAAAAACGTACCTTACTTTGTTATACTGATTTTTGGGGCTCTACTGACTAGATGTCAGTGAGATGGAAGAGTACAACTTTCCAACACTCATTCTACTACAGAAACATCAATTTGAATAACTGTCCACACATGAAAACACCTCTAAAATTTAAGAAAGCCAAGTGAATGATTATAGCACTGGTGTATAGCACAGAAATAAGAAAGCAGATATTGAAAAAGTTAACAAAGATACTTTTATGTTGCCTATGCCATTTCCTGCTCCAAACCCAGGCAGTAGAGTATAGAGAAAGATCACCCACGCTTAGAGAAAGAAGAGGGCAGGGAACACCAGACTTGTCTAGGACACAAATATGCCTGTCCCAGTAAGAAATCAGCATACAGCAGACTTACATAGTTTTCCCCTCCAAACTGGCCCCTGGTGACCCCATGCTCCAGCACATCCTAGAGCTGGGCTTACTACAGCACACCCAGGTTTCAGGCCAGTCCAATATATCCCCACAGCTTGGACAGCTCTGATAAACTCAGGCTCCGTGACTGGTGGGTCCAGGTTCTCAATTGGCCTTCAGAGACCAAAGAACAAGGATAACCCTTGTACACCTAGTGCCCAGGCCAGTACCTGGATGCCCAGCCTACAGGTCAGCTCCTATACACTCAGAAGCCAGGCTAGTTTTGTGTTTGTAGGCACCAGGCCAGCTCTGGCAGCTCTGTGCATCAGGGCAGCATATACAGTATGAACACCCCCAAACTAAAACACATACTTAAACATGTTACTTAGCAAAAATTATAAGTTATATGTGATTCATAGTCATGAGCATTTGAATATAATTTGATTAAACATTGAAAATATAAAGTCTAATAGATGTGATCATGTTACAAATAAAAAGCAAAATAAATCTAATGCAAACAGAAGAAAGAAATGAGCAAATTTAACCACACATGGGTGAATTAGGAAACAGAAAAAACAAAAGTACTTTGGCTTCCTGAAAGGCCTAATATCACAGATTTCCAAAAGAGTTGCTATTGCCTCTTCAGCAGAAAATCACTTTTTTAATGAATTTATTATGCTAATTGAAGGACACTGAGCATGTCTTGACTTGGGAATTAACTACTATTTCTCTGAGTCATTGTGACAATCAAGAAGTCTTATACATTTTACTTTTTGTGTGTGTGTGTGTGTGCTGGGGATCGAACTCAGGTCCTTGTGCTTGCAAGGCAAGCACTCTAATCACTGAGCTAAATCCCCAGCCCCAAGAAGTCTTATACATTTTAAAAGTTTTTTGGGAATGAAAGATTCTCCTGTTGAAAACCATCAAGATAAATGCTGTAATGAAATAATACCAAAAAGAGAGGTGGAAACTGATACACTCATAAACATAATTTTAGAGAAATGATCAAAGAATGACATAGAAAAAAAGATAAGAATATTGACTTCTGTGTTAGTTTGGTTCTATCCAGAAATGTGCACGTATGTACAATAGCAGTTTATCTGGAAAGTTCAGGTCCATTGGTGGGAATAGAAAAAAAGAAAGACCAAACCATACACCAGAATGGTCACCATGGATAGTTGACTAAAGTCTGAGAAAGAATTAAAAAATATAAAGTCAGCTTCACCTCATTCATTGGTTGAGAGAACTAGCAAATACACATCAATTTGGGTCAGTCCTTGTTTGAATGCTGATCCCAGCAGCTTTTAGTTAATTCCCAGGCGTTTACAGGCTGTGCTGCGCAGTTTAGACACAGGCCTCTGCTTTCCTGTGAAGAGATGGAGATGCTGAGGGTCCGGTTCCCGAAAGGGGCTGTCGGGGCACAGGCCGCTGCCGCACACTGGGCTGCTTTGCTAGATGTGTTTGAAAAGATGCGTGAAATTACCTATTTCTCATGACAAATATAAAATTATTAAAGCTGATCCTAGAAAATAAAATCTAAACAGACCAATTCCATTGAAGTAAAAAGAGAAAATAGCCAAGTGATTTACTACCCTCATTTTGAACACCAACACTTGAAACAAAACATAACCAAGAAGAAAAATAAGCCCAAGGTTCAAAAGAAGAATTTAACCAAATCTTTCAGGAACAAATAGCACCAACATGATTTAAAAAGAGTGCAAAGACCAAGAAGCTTCTGAAGAAAGTGAAAAAAAAAAACCAGTGAATGCAAACATATTGTGTTTCTGGTAAATATACTCAACATATAAACATGTCTGTGTCTCCAAGTAATCCAAAAATGTTGCATAATTCTAATTAAACCATAGTACAGTAATTATAAGGAAAACTAGGTCAAAAGAAGATAATATAATATAGAAAATTTTAAAAACCTTGATAGAAACAAATATCTGAAAGTAAATAAAAATGATCTATGACTTTCTCGTGCAATATGGAAACATCTTATAAAGCCACAATAATTAATATGAGTTGTTAAAACTGGTAGCTAGACAGAGATTTAAACACCTTGAAACTATTAAAATTATAAACACAGGCACATTTATATACACATGCACATGTATATAAGTATCCATATGTATGACACAGTATGGAGGAGCATAAACATAGACATATGTGTAATTACAGTTGTATGCTGGTAAATATTTAACATGCTCACAAAGGAGGAAAAGGCTAGATTTTTAGCATTTGCTAATTCAATCATATAAATGCTCCTGTCATGGTAAAGTCTAAGCTATAAACTTGATAGTACTAGTGCACAATTTGAAAGATATGTGTAAGAGCTCATCATTATGTTATATTTCTATTATTTAAAGCAAAATAATAATAAAATAATTAGAAAGATTTATAAATACTTATTAATTTTATATTTAGTATAAATTACTTAATTTGTATTCTGATAATTTAATTTTTAATTATGTTTAAGAACTGGTTTCATAAATACTTAGACATTTAACAGTTGGCATTTGGAAGCTAGTAAAAGTCACTCTCATGCAGGAAAATACACACAAAAATTTAGAATAGGATGATTACAAAATCAAATGAATTATACTCAAATTTCTGAGCATAAGCCTAGCCTACAGTAAATTTTTCTTAAATACTAGCTTTTTCATTAATATTTGGCATACCATAAAGATAGAATTTAAAATAAGTAGGAAAATGGATTATTGAATCTATTATTTGGAATGTAGCTGGTTAATCATGTGAAACAAAACATTTCATGTTAATGCCAAAGTAAAAGCCAAATGAATCAAAATTTGAAACGTAAGAAAAAAAATCCTAGGGAAACATTTATCTTTCCTGAATGAACTGCTAATAAATTAAAATATCAACAAACTATAAAATATTTGCAACTCATACTACAGAAAAAGAATTAATTTCCTTAATACATATAGCTTTTAGTATAGAAGTTATTTACAAATCACTGAGTAAAAGACCAGTACATGGAGTGAGGCATATGACGAGTCCTCCCTGGACAACTTAGTGACTTACCAAGGCCTTAAACTCAAAAATAATGAATAAAAAGGGGTGGGACATACCACAGTGAGAAGGTTCTGGGCTCGGTCTCCATTGCCACCAAAACGCGCGCACACGCGTGCGCACACACACACACACACACACACACACAAAGACTAACGTATCAAAAACAACAATGAGCAAAGGAAACAGTTAAATTTACATTGTGATAATGGGAAACTACCTACAAGTTATCCTACTGTACAAGCAAAATATTGTACTTTATTTCTCAAAGTGCTGGTTAGCTTACCAAGCAATGGTTTTGTATACATTGTTTGTTTTGTATACAAAATGATTATGGGCCACAATTAAACAATATCTAATCATTTTTTAAATGAAAAAATATTCAAGTTTTTTCAACTGAAGAGGGCAACGCTCTTTATTTTTCTTATAAATATCCTCACACACAAATAAAAATAAATTAATATTTTTAGATAAGTATTTTATTTACATATTTAGAATAATAGCCAAAATGGGACTATATTTTAATGCTGTCAGATCACAAATGCTATGTGTTCATTAAGGCTCAAGCATATCTATAGGCAATTGTATTCATGTACTACCCAACATTTTTGGCCACAGTGCATTGTGGGTAGGACTGTAATCCCATAAGATTCCAGTGGAATTGAAAAAGTCCTATTAACTACTGATATCCTAGTCATGGTGTCACAGTGAAATGAATGACTCACGTAGATGCTGTTGTAAACAAATCTACTGGACTACCTGTTAGTTACACAAAAATACAACACAAAATAATGTGGACAATGAAAAATACTAACAATGGTAATAAACAGCTCTGTTTTAATTGGGAAAATTATATCGAGACTCTATCACTACTGGTGAAATGGAACCCATATCTGGTGAGGTGACTGAACGAAAAAGTGGCAGCACACTATGTTTGTGCCTCCAGAATTTCATTATATAACTGAAAGAAACACCATTAGGATAAAGTCTTTTTCTGATCCCACCCTCCAAGATATAAAATTTAGAGTCATCTCTATTTACTGCCCACAGAGTTAGATTTAAAGCTAATGTAACTTCAAATCTTAAAATCCCTAGAAATGAAGAAAAATTCTTAAAGATTGTTACTGTTATTAATAACACTGATTGCCTTTACATGCTCATTTTCTTTGTTTTTGTAAATGAATTTTAAAAGTACCGTTTGATTTTCTAAGGCACCGTTCTATCAAAACGATACGTTGCTTTACAGAGTTAATGAAAGGCAACAATTTCAACAAATGAATAGGGAAGATTCAACAAATGGGAATGGACAAGGAGGTTTAAGCAAAAATAAGAATTGTCCCGATCTCATTTTTATCCTGGTGAATCTTAATTAGACTCAAGGTAAGCTGCATTAGCGTTAATAAGGATTAATGTCACACGGATAAGCAGAACATGCCAATCAATAAATGCTGCCATATCAATATATGAACAGGGACACAAATAGCCATTTGAGCTCTTAAAAGAGAACTTGGTGTGAAGTTAAATATTTACTATGTGGGTTGAAAATACCTTAAGAAGCACAGGAAGTCATGTTTGCACACAGTGCAGTCTAACACCGCCCCAAGAACTGTTCTGTGCAACTTCACAGATAAATGTAAACATTAAGCGATGTACAACACGCCCACGAGGCTATTTCACTACCCCACCACAGCTGCAAGTGTCTGGGTATTCGGAGATCATAGTGATGATTAGTCAATCAACGAAGTTTTTTACACATTATTACAATGGAACTAATTTTTTGAGTTCTGCTCCCTTCTGAAAATACAACAGCCACTTGAGCTTACAGTACTATTGAGGAGGAAGAAACAAAATGAAAAGAAAAATAAACCAATTATGAAGCAACAGGAAACAGTCAGGTTTAGTTTCATATTGAAGAAAAGCTAAATTATAATGACTTAAATGAAGAAGAGAATTCTTTCAAAAGGAAAGCAGTTGGGGACTGTATGGCAGTTTCCTATAATGTGGGGAATCTAGGAGCCTTACAGGACTGTCTTCATTCATCCCTCTGGTATGACCTCAAATTGAACCTCCTGGTGCAAGCGGCCTGCTGCAGGTGGGTGGTGGAAGAGAATGCTGCAGCTCTACATTCCGAGGAGGGACCCAGAAGTCGCCTACATCATATAGGACTTGGGCCATGCCCAGTTACAGGGACAAGAACTGGTGCAAGGAGGCTGAGAAAGGCAACCTTCATTTTGTTGACAGTATAGCTAGCCTTAAATTTATTTTAATACTAAGGAGTAAGAACAGCATATATGCTAGAAAACAGCAGCAACTTCTACTTAAAAAAGAAAGAGATGAAATAAATCACTGAACATGTGCACCAAGATCCAACCGTGAAAGTAATTCATCACTTTTTCAAGTGATGTCTCTTTTTTCTCCATTTCAGAATCTAGTTCAGAGCACTACCTACAATTTAATTCTCATGTCGCTTTAGTCTTCGTAAATCTCTGACTGATTCTGAGTATTTCTTAGTTTGTCATGAACTTGACATTTCTGAGGAGAACTGATTAAGTATTTTGTAGAATGACTCTTAGATTGGTTTTGTGTAACATTTTCTATTTATCAGATCGTGGCCATGGATTTTTCTGAAATATATAAAAGAGGTGAAACGCTCTTTGGATTTCCTCGTATCTCAGGGCACATAATATCAAAATAGCTAAATAATGATGATGTCAGTCTTGATCCCTTAATTGTGGTGGTGTCTGACAGTGTTCCATTGTAAAATTATTATTTCCTAACTTTTTTCTTTGCAAATGAGGTACTCACTGAGCCCATAGTAACGCAAAGAGAAATTGCGTTCCACCTCCTGGAGGGAGAACTATCAAAGAATTTGTGAACATACGTAGAAACCACTTTAGCTACTAAAACATATTTTGTGGATATGCAAGGATATGCAAATTTCCCATCTATCTTTCAGATTTCACCCACCAATTTTAGCTTTCGTCAGGAGATCTCGCTAAGATATTTTTGCTTCAGTCATGAAAAGTTCTTTCAGATTGTCTCATACTAGCCTTTTTGGTACATCTACCCTTTTTAATTTGAATTTCTTTAGCCTCTGAAACTCTCAGGTGTTAGAAACTCATCTGGCATTTCCTACTACTCAGCTCTCAGCCATTTCTCCAGGCTCCCCAGTCCCTTTACCTGGAGAACGTCGCTCAGAAAATAGTATGCTGTCAGCATCTTCATATGACTCCTAATCTCCTACATGTGCCACCATTTATCACGTCGGTATAGAATATCATTGATTTCGGTGAGAGTTTCATATGCATTCATTTGTGGAGTTTGTGTATTCTGTTCCTTTGATGTCGGATGTTCTACAAATGTCAGCATTTTTCAAATAATCTATATCCTTGCTGATTTTTTACCCTTACTGATTTTTTGTTTTCTCGCTACTGAGAGAAGGATGTTGAGAACTTCAACTATGATTCGGAATTTGTTTTTCTTATTTGCAGTGTCAGTTTTTGAGCACCCATCAATGGATACGTAATGCAAATGTCTATCTCTCTCTCTCTCTCTCTCTCTCTCTCTCTCTCTCTCTCTCTCTATATATATATATATATATATATATATCATATTCTCATCCATATCAGCTTTAAAAAGAAAAGAATTCTGTCATCTGCAAAAAAGATGAATGAACCAAAAGGACATGTGATAATTGAAATAGGTAGGGCACAGAAAGATAAATATTGCATGAAGTGACTTATATGTGGAATCCAAAACCAGTGAACTCGTAGAAGTATAGAGGAAAGAGACGTAATTGGGGGAGGTGTAGGTATTTTTTAAATACATTATTTCTGGTATGTCGGAAGAGTACATTGAGGAGCTTCATTGTAAAATAATGTGACCGTAGTTAGCAATAATGTATTGTACATGTGAAAAATATTGAAAGATGTCGTATGTTTTTACTACAAGGAGAAAATGATTGTTAGATACACTGATTTAGCCATTCCACTATGTCGATATATGATGCTATCATTTATATATATATAGACACACACACATATATATATGACAATTTATAAGTAAATAAGAAACAAATAACTTTTCCCTCATGCTTTTTGCAACTTTGTTGTTAGGTTCATACACATTTGAGATTTTCATGACTTCTTCGATAATTGACTACTGTATAGCTTTGTAGTGTTTTTATCTTTGATAATAATCCTTGCTCAGAAATCTACTTGCTTAAAATAAAAATTGCTATTTCAGCTTTGTTTTAGTGTTTAAATGATATACATTTCTTCATCTTTACTATATTGTCATAATTAATGGAGTCTTTTACAAGCAACATTGAGTTGGGTGTTTTGTGTTTAATATCTGAGACCACATATATTTAAAGCAGTTTCTGTGTGGATAAATAAATATAACTTAATCTTGCCACCAGCTGTTTTCTGAATGTTCTTTGTATACCCCTTTTTTTTTGCCACCTCAAAATTTAATTAATCGGCTTTTATGATTTTCTTTTATGTCATTTACCTTCTATGGGGTAGTTAAACATTATCAATGCATGCTGCCTGTATGTCTGGAAGTATCACAGTGAATCTTGTTGATATTAGCACAATAAACTTGTGTTTGTAAAATGTTTTAGAGTCTATACTTGAGTTTTGCAATGTTCATTTTTAAAATAATGAACTACAACTTCAAATAACATTGTCTTTTGTGTACATCATAAATAAATTTCTATATTAGTGTATTTCCAGTCTCTTCCTAGTACTCTCATTCAAAGATTTCATTTGTAACACACAATACGATATAATTGAATAATAATACTTTGAAGAGTCAGTTGTCTTTTACAGAAATTATAACTAAAAAATTATATTCTCATGTTGTACTCCAATTCTGGTGCTCCTTATGCAAGTTTTCTGACCTTTACCATATTCTTTTTGGGTGCATAATTAAAATTTAACATTTCTGAGAAAGTGTATCTGCCAGAAATGACTTGATAAACATTGAATGCCGATAATGTCTTCATTTCTTAGTCTTTAAAGTATATTTTTACTGGGTATGGAATTTTGCGTGACTTATTTTTCTTTCAGAAGATCAAATTGTTACTCCATTATTTTCTTGCTTGTTCCAATTGTTGTCCACTTCATGCTGTTGGTAATGTTAGCCCCTTCCCTTTGTGTGCCTTCAAAATTTTCTTTTTCTTTAATTTTTTTTATCAATTTGAATAGTATATTATAGAGCTGTGATTTTTTTGTTGCTTTTATTGTTATTGAATTTATTTCTAATTTCAGCAGGATGGTGTTCTACAAGGTCCTTGGATTGGTCATTTGGTATCTGTCATTTCCTTCGGAAAATAATTGGCTATTATTTCTTCAAATATATCTTCTGTACTACTCTTTATTTCTCCCTCTGGAGTAATGATACATACAATTTTAGATCATTTGATCTTGTCCCACAATCTTGGATTTCTAGTCTGTCTTTTATTCAATATATATTTTTTAATTTTTATACCACTTTTGGTATTGATCTATCTTCAAGATCACTGATTCTTTCCTTGTGTTGAATTTCCAAATATGTCCACTGAATATACACTTCATCTCCATTACTGAATCTATTCGTTTATTTCTAGCATTTCCACCTAATTCCTCTTTATTGGTTTTATTTCTTTGCTAAAATTAACAGTCCAATGCTTCCTACTCTCCAACATTTCCATGTAAAATTTTAACATATAAAATAGTTATTTTATGTCATATTTGAGGTTACTTCTGATGATTATTTTGTTTCTTTCCCTGTATTTTCCAACTGAGGCCTTGAAAATGTACGTAGATACATTTTCAAGCATAACAGATTTTAGTCATCAGATTATATATATACATATACAATTGTGTACACTAATTCAGTTGTACTGTGATTGAAATTTATGTTCCTTGGACTTGGGTACATCACTTGGCTTCGGGTCTTCTGACTTTCTACTCTAGACAGAATTTTTGTATTGAAACTCTCTCAGTGTATTCCAGTATTATTTTTCCGAAGTGTTCATCAGCATGGTGGCAGAAGACTAGGAAGCAACATGTTATCCGCAGTTCTGAGTTAGTCTCCATCTTATGAGCGACAATTTTGATTCCTTTGCCACTGTAGAGCATTTTTCTATTATATTTTTGTTGTTGTTGTTATTGTTGTTTTCATTTTTGGTTATTGTTCTAGCGGGAGTAAGGTAATTGGGCCTGTATAGAATTTTGGAGATGGCCGCCATCTCCTTGCTCCACCTGACAGTGCTACTCGCGTTCGCAGAATACACTTTGGGTTATCGTAGACCTTTCTTTTATGTTGGGCTTGAGGTTTCATGAGCAAGTGGGGGAGCAGATGTAGTGGAGGTTAGCCATGTGGCTCTTCCTCACTTTCCGCCAACATCTTTGAGTAACTTTTTCATGAATATCCCTCGTCTAACCCAGTTATCTGGTGGATATCTATTCTTCCAGCAGCTTCAAAATCTAAAGTTAGTCCGTGATTGACCTCTAATAATTCATTTAAAATTGCTCTGTAAATATTCTTAAGTTTTATATACTGCTCAGCAATATCTGCTCCAATAAACTAAATCCTCAGGTCCTGTTCATACTGCAGCTCTTTTTTTCATAAATCTACAGATTATACTTTTTGTCTTATTGGATTACAAGTTTTTTTTTATAATCTGAGTACAATTTTTTTGTTGTGTGCGCTGAAAATAATTTTTACTCTGTGTTTCCTTCTTATTTTTTTCTAACATGTTGAATTTTCTAATTTTAATGAAGTTCAGTTTATCTCTCCTATATGATTCTGTTTAATAGATACTGCTAAGATATTTCTGTCTACATCAGTATCAGAAAGATATCACAGATTATATCCTAGAAGAACTGTTGATTTATCTCTTATTTTTAGAACTCCAATACATCTGGAATAGGTAGATTTTTGTCAAATAGAAGTGCAATTTTATGTTTTTCATATACATGATTTACTCAATACAAAGTTTTAAAAGGTAATTGTTTTTTAATGACATCTTTGTTAAAAATTAACTATTAATAAGAAATGTGTCTATTTCTGGACAATTATTCCATTTAATATTTTAACTGTACAAATCTGTGAAAATGTAAACATTTTATAAATATGTTTATCAGTTTTCCTGTCTTAAGTGTGCTAATATTATTTCTTGAAAGTTTTTAATCATTGATGCACTCTTTTCTTTCCTTATTTCTATTAGATTAAATCAGCACTGATGTCTTTAGTTTTTCTTTGCTTTGTCTTGTTTTCTCATTTCCATCTCTATTTCTAGTTGATGTATTCTGGAAATATCCTTTGTTCTGATCTACCAGATTTTTACTCTTACTGTCTCATTTTTGGTATAGTAATTAAAGGAACCCTTCAAACATTTTCTGTTGTGCTCTTCAACTCATCTATTGAGTTTTTTTTTAATATCAGTAATACTATCTTTAAATTATAAAGTGTCCAATTGGATGTTTTATTTAATTACTTGTTCTTAATTTATGTTTTGTCCTTCCATACCACTTTCTCTATCTGCCATATCTGAACTCTAAATTCTGTTTGTTTTGAGTCCTTTTGTGAGTGTTCATTTAGATCCTTCTCTTGAGTATAAGATTTTACCTTAGTTTGTTTGTTTGTTTGTTTTGTCAATGGATTGGTAGTCTTTAGGTAACTTGGTTTCTCTATGACAGCTGTTAAATACACTTAAGCAACCCTTCAAAAATGTCAACTATGTTCTTTTCTTGTACAATCTACCTTGGGTAGGTAGCAAAATATACAGGCAGAGCAAATGATCTTAGTTGACTTGTAGAATATTATGGAAAGGATTGACTCAGTTTCCATGTGGATGCCTCCATTGCTACTCCTTTAAGAATAAGTGTTTCTCATTGCATTACAAAGAGTATGATGCCATGGGTACATTTCTAGTCCCTTTTAGGGATCGTGCAATTTTGTTAAAATTGCTTTTCTTTCTGGAACCAAATCTGTTTTAAATCTGACCAGGCTGACCACAATCAAAGGAGACTTTTTCATCTCTACTTGACCATCAGGCCCCTGTACTCATGACAGTCACTAACCAATAGGCATGAAAATCTCATACTTTTGCTCCTATCTTTAATTCTATTGCTCTACTAAAATTTCTTCAAGTGTGTGGAATTTTCTCTTTAACCAAATATTATCTGCTCAGTTTTGCTCCTCTGAAAATTCTGTTTTGTCCTGTTTTTGTAAGTCTTTTTATCCATAAAAAGGGTTCCCTTTATTTTCTAATAAATGTTTGCATGTCGTCTTCCAAAACTGCTCACCTGAATCTAAGTTTGTTTTTTGAGATGTAGTTTAAGGCAATAAAATCACAGGAATATACTATTCTAACCCTAATTAGGCATAATATGAAAGCATACATTAGAGATATGTAAATGACAGAAATCTTGGAAGAAAATGATCATAAGATATTCTAGACCAGAGCCTAATAATCAGAAAGGCTATACAGATTTTATTTTCATCTTGTGAAGGAAAATTGCAAATAGTATAAGTAAGTAACAGGCATTTTTCTCATTCTTTACTTTAAAAAAGAAAATAAAAACTTCAAAAAACTAGTAGCAAAATTCTCATGAACAGATTTTTAGATCTTTCTATTAAACTTGTTGAGATTCTATTTATAAACTATAATGATAAGAAAAATGAAGCAAGATTTTTCTGCAAGTCAAAAATTTCTTTTGTCAAAATGAGGTAAGGGGGCTGGGAATTCAGTCCAGTGGTTAAAAAAAAAAAAAAAAAAAGAGCTAAGACTTTTAAAAGAACATGTGCTCTAAATGACAAAAAGAAAATCAACAAGATGATTTTATAAAGGGATACATAGCAAATATCTCTTGAATGTCACATGAAATGTGTATTAAAGTTGTCAAAAAGATAAAACTTAAAAATGAGATAAGGTTTAGGATAAGAATTTCTGGACTTTCAAAATGTGATCTGAGAAATATATTCCGAACGAGATGATTTTGAAACTAATTGGCAACCAAAAAAGGACACATACCAATGTAAAATTTATGAGGGATATAAATATAAAATTAAATGCATGGGGGAAATAAGAATCTCTTTGTTCTTCTTTTTTTTTTCAAACATAATTTCTAGTTACCTTGCTCTTCTTGGCACATATTTCTTTAATTTTAATCTTTTTTTGCTTTGTATTATTCATCTATATTGGAATTTTATTTTTTGACCAAGTACATTTATTAAGAGATTATTTAGGCACTCTTTGATAGACATCAACCTATATTTGATTACACAATCACAATTCAAGTGTTTTGAGTAAATTCCTCTTTTGTAAGTTCCCTTTGTGTGCAAAGTCAGTTGAGAGTCAGGTTGGTAACTTACAAAATGGGAGTATTAACTCTGCTTGATTGTTTTCCTGTGCTAGAGCTGTAATGATCATCCAGAGCATTACAGTTTTCTTTCCTGTTTCATTTTTAAAATAACACAATGAGTGCCAAGAAATTTTACAGGATGTATTTATGAGATTCTTAAGAAGCTATGACTTTATGGCTGAAACAGTGCTTTTATTTTATAATCAAATTCTATTCTGGAGGAGCACTCTTAATAGCACTGGAGGCAAAACAGAAGTCTTTGGTTTTTCAGGATATTGATGTAATAGGAGTGTGCAAAAACCTACATCATACTTCTGGTTGGCTGGGCTGGCACTAGGAGAATTGCCAGAAGATGCTATGACATTTGTTAGGTGCTCTGGCCAGAGCTTTGCTGAGACATCTCTAAGAGTAGACTCCTTACCCACTCTTCATGACACTACAGATGTCCCAGAAAGGCAAACTAAAGAAAAGGTCTACTTGACCAAGGCCTTTTGCTCATAGCCTATCAAATAAAGTCTCTTTTGATGTCATCTTCTGCCAAACTCTTTTTCTGGAAACTTGAGTAAGTCAAAGATTTGAAGAAAAGCAAGTTAGACTTCATGCATCACAAGATTCTTTCTCTCTTGCCTGATTAAAATGAGAGAAAGAGAGAACCCTGAGGAGTATTTTTAATACATTTTCCCCTGACACTGCATAAATCTAGGAACATTTATATGCTAATCAAATCAAAATAGGACTTATTAGTGACAGGAGAGCCCCAACATGGCTGTTATTTTCCCATCAACATATGATAACAACTCTGACGCTGAATTAAGGAGCTGAATATTATATAAGTTCCAAAAGGTTATAATACATGACAGGTTTAAGCAATATTAAATCCTCGAAACCCTGACCCACCTATTACATATTTATTCAGTATTACAAATTGTAAATATTTAAAAATACACAAAAATACAGTGTGGGTAAATTCCTAATGTTTAATGAAATTATTCATGATATACAAAGAATCGAATAACTCAACAAATACTGTGAAGGTTAATGCATGCGAATGAATCTGAAGAGTCCAACACTGAGAATAACACATTGTGTCCTTTGTGAGGATGATCATGAAATAGAATTAACGTAACCTGATTTTCATGGCTAAGGATATCTCTGGGGATAAAACAACGTTCGCTGAAGACCTGCCAGCAGGTAATCCAAGTCCAAAGTCAGGTCTTCATCTCATGCACTGGAACCCATTAATTCCCAGTAACGTTCTCATTTTAATGCCTTTTAAAGAGCGAATTCTAGTTCTGGTTAAAAATTTACCTATGTAGTTTGTCTTTTTTGACACTTTATCTTTTTCACTTTTTAAGAGGTTAGTTGCTAGTTGACAGAATAATTATGATATGTAATTACAGTTGAACAAATGATAGAAAGTTCAAAAACAAGCTAAAACGTATAAAAAAGCTAAGAAAAAGGATCCAGCGGGGACATTTTACTTTAATTTTCAGAATATCTAATGTTCTTATTTATAATGATCCCAGATCATAATACAAGAGGTTTAAATTTGCACTTCCCATTTTTAACGCTGCAATGCCCACACAAGAAAAGCCTTGTCTGAAGTGGGAAAGCAGAATTTCCTTGGCAGACTCAATTTGCATCTACATTCAAAATGCCATTTTTAAATTCCACCCTCAGTGGCAGTAGCAGAATTGCTCTTGTGTTTATAGAGCTTTAAGAATCTGAAACAAGCAAAACAACCTTAAATAAGATTTTAACCAATACCCTATGAGAAGCCCAAAGTCTATAATGCAAAATGAAGATGCGTTGAAAAACTGCCTGTGGATACCAGAATGTTAAGTCTATTCTTGTGTACTTTAATTGCTAAGTATGAAATCTTTTTAATATCTATTTCTCTTTAGTATGTATCTATCTTCTGACTACATATATATGTATATAGAATCAGAATTCTTTTATAAATAAAAAAGAAAATAGATATTTATGTGAAACTCCTTCTTCTAGAATCAAAGCATTTATGTTGAATTTTTGTGGAATTTTCATACTTTCAAAGAACACATTCTTTCTTGTGTGAGCCCATGGATTCTTCATTTAGATGAATATAGTTGTTTCTATGCAAAAAAAAAAAAAAAAAAATCCATGTCTCTGGCTTTAAAAAAAACATTCATTAATCTTTACCAAAATTTTTCACTTAATTGGAGGGAATGCATTTAATTTTGGACTGATAATGAGACAGGAAAGGCTGTGATTTTGTTACACGAGTAAGATTCTATAAATCTTTTCAGACACAGTTTTATTCTCGAAAGGAAAATAGAGACTCAGCTTTATGTAACATTTGATTGGTTTGGGAAAATTATCTGTCATTTCTTGAAGAAAGAAGCCAGCATCATATCATTTGGATACACTCTAAACTTTATATTTTGGAGTTAATAATTATTTGATCATCAGTTCTTATGCAGGTATAAATATAAAGACTATCCTGCCATTGAGTGGCTTCTTTGCCTCTCTATCTAGTATAAGACTGAATAAACAGACTGAAGTAAATAAGGACAAAATCTTAGGGTTTGATCATGGACCCAAATGAAATAGTGTTTGATTTTACTTATAGCAATCACCAATGGAAATATAAAAGCTAAATAACCTGGTTACTCAAAACCCTGATTTTCTGATAAAATACAAGCAACAATGCTATCAAAGTTATACAACTGTATTAACTAAATTGCTAATAAACACAAGACCTGGTGTCCAAGGTTCAGGGAATAAATGGTAGATGACATTGAGTATTTCTACTAACCAATGGATTTTTAAAATTGATAACAATGCTTCTTGACTCAGCAACCGGGTCTCGGTACACACATATCAAATAGAAATCATTAGGCAACCACAAAGAGTATTTTTTAAATCTCAAACCTTTCCCTAAATTCTGAGTATTTAGGCCAGAAATCTCTTCCACAGCCAGATAAATACAAACAGAATATCAGCTATTGCGAAGTACAGTCCTGTCAGTCCAAATGGAAACCTCGTCAGCATTATTCCTTACTATTCCTTCCATGCTCCCTCTTCTGTTACCCCATAGTCATTTTGTTTCTACCACTAGTGTATCTGTAGTGTATTTTACCACATTTTACTATAAAGAGTTTATTGATAATATTCTCAGGATATGCTATACCCTCAATGAGAGTTTGCACTTTGACATGGTGGAGCTTAACTTTAGTTTAAAAAGTTTGCTGAATTATTTTGTTAGATTAAAAAGAGGAAGTATATACAAAAAATGCAGTATCCAGTTAATCTTTTATACTTGTAAGTACTTAACCAAAGTTCTGGTTCCTTGTAGGATGATTCAAATTCAACCTTCTTCAATTAAATTCTGAGAGTTTTTGTGGATAAATAACCACTCTATCATATTTTTCAGCAAAAACTTGATGGGATTAAAATGTAAATCAGGGCATTCATCACCTTTCCTGCTGTTGGTAGGAAAACACCCCCCACCTCTGGATTTCTCAGTGTAATGGACGTGCCCTTGTCTTTCTCTTCAATAATGAAAAGTATAGTTTTGTTCTAAAGAATATTCTCAGCAGTTGAGTGTCATTAAAAATAAAAATTCCGATGGAAGAAATGAGCAAAACTAAACAATGAGCAATTTACACACCAAAAACAGTGACATAAGGTGGAAAATAATGGAAAATGAAAAAAATATATAATGGTGACTGGCTGACAGATTGCTATCGTTTTACTCTCGGAGGCTTTGTGGCAACCTTCAGTAGGGAGCGAGCACTGAACATCTGGTGGACAACCAGCGCGGAACGTCAGCGACGCTGAGCGTGTGCAGTGGAAGAGGAGTGAGCCTGGAGCTGCCGTTCATCTCCTCCTCACACCTAAGGAAATAAAATGTCGAGACTGATACTCAATGAGAAGAATTGCCTTCTAGGAAAATATTTGAGTCATAATACACAGTTCTTTTTCTGACACCAAATTGTAGAAAAATCAGTTTACAAATGCTGCTCTTTTCATATTCCAGCTATAGGAATATTGAAGATATATAACTTCAGTAAAGTTAATTTTATCCTGTAAAATACAGGTAATAACAACTTTGAATATAAGTATTAGTACATAACAATTAGGATATTTTTACCTGAACTTTTAAAACTGCTGCATAAGTTTATATAAGGCAACACAAAGGGCTGTTTCTCCTGCCTGTAACCATGTAATTACCTGAGCAGGGACCCACTTCTACCAAGAATATAAGATGTCGTGTTCTGTTTTGTGGTTTTGAAATGATACTAACACAGTACTTGGTACAGAATGTTAAACACCGTAATGGAAATGACTGTGTTTTATCAATTAATTATTATTTCTTTTGGTGTTTTAAGAAGGATAAAATTCTTTAGTTTCCCTTTTGGCCTGAGCTGTCTTTTTATTAGTGGCCTGAATTATACTCCAGGCTTTTAGAGGCTGATGTATCTGATCCTGCTTCCCTGTCATGACCTGTCATGAGCTGTATGCTAACAAACACATAATAACAGGAAAAGCCTCATTACAGTGTTTACATTTCCTAAGGTGTAACTGCAGATGCTTTGGCTGACCTCAAGCTACCGACATCATTTTCTAGAGTTGGAAGTGGTGCGCACAATAAGTTTTCACCAGCTGGTAAGAGTTGGCTCTAGAACACCATTGCCTAATGTTCAATGTTTTAATTTAAATTTGTATTTGCATCGGCACATGTCTGCAGTAGGTAATGATTACATTCATCGTAAGGAGTTGTTGCATGTATAGAACAACATTCAGTATGAGCTATTTTCTTTTGAAAAATTGGAAATTTCCACCCAAAATGGAAAACACTCTATTTTTCCTTAACTTTTTGTCTCAAGAACAAACATTACACCCTTAAATTCTTACCAGTAAATATTGAAAACAATCAATGAAAATTGGTGAGAACAATAAATAAGTTCAGTATTAGAGGTACCAAATTATAAGAGTTTTGAAGATAATAGGTATGTCTGTATTTTATTCAAACATGAATTAAAGCAGGGTGAAAGTTTGATGAAATTCCTGTAGCCAGGTGTCCTGCTGAGCCCTCCAGTGAATACAGACACTGGCTTGGTTTGTAGTATATTGACCACTAGCGCATCGCTACCATCCTTAATTAGAACAACCTGCCTGTCATGAGAAATCTGTTTCCACTTTTGGCCTAGAAACTATTTCCCCCGTGCAGCGAGCATCTGCAGATGGAAATTGAAGGTATAATCCTCATTAGAGCCGTATCAGTTGTGCTGCTTCATAGCCCAGGTGGCCAAGTATTAGACAGTTACCAGGTGACTTTTCCAGATGACCAAGTATTGAAAGTTGAGAAACAAACAAACGAGCAAGCAAAGGTGGATTTTCCCCTATTTCTTCCCATTTTCATATGAAACCCAGTGTTGTAGTGGCATTGTGTTGCTAGAAAGGAAATTCTAATGCACAGCTCAGGAGTTTTCACTGTGAAAGCTGCAGTGGACAGAATCCTCTTACAGAGGGACCACTTTCCTGTGCTGGTGCAGGGACAAGTCTCCATCCAGCCTGTTCTCCCTAATCTGGTTCATTCTGCTTTCTACCCAGCAATTCCGCAGAACAATTAAACAGCTCTGACTCCTCACCTCCCAGATGAATAAGGGAATTTCCTATCTAGATAGCAAATATTCCTGCTGCAGAATTTAGGTATTCTGCCTTTGGTAGCATCTTTGAATTCAATCACAGACTAATTTCCTCTAACTCCTTCAATTCTTTTATTGTTTTGCTTTGATTTTTTTGTTCAGTTTTCTTTTGAAACTTGAAGAAATATGTTCTTGTTAAACATGACCAAAAGCTAATTACTAAAGCTGATTCCAGCCTGGTTATGTTCTTCCTCCCCAGTACCGTATTGGTAGGCATCATCAAGTCTTTGGTCTCATTGCCTTCTATCATCTTCTTCAGGCAATATGCAGCAGATGGTAGTAGTTAATTTATTGTAGATTGACTATTTTGTAAACCCCTATTATGATTCTCTTTTCCTTACTTTATTTTCAGAGCAGACATGATGCATAAAACATACATTCAGTGAGTGGCCAGGACTTTCCTGGTCTGACTTTTGAGTTATTTTCCCTCCCAAGCTGTGGAATTCCAGCTCTTCCCATCATGCCTTTCTCTTGCAGGGGGCAACGCCCTGGAGCATCAGGCATATAATAGAAAATTACACTAGACTCCATTTCCTTCTTGAGGAGCAATGGGAGACCTGCTCTATGGAAATGGAATTTTATATTAAGGACTAATTGCCAAACACATTACCCAACTGGAGATTTTAATTCAGACTCTGGAGAGAGGAATGAAGGAATGGCACAGCACTCCTACTCCCCAAGGACTACGTGACCACAGCCCTCAGACTCACTGTCAAAGAACAGCAACCAGAGTCGAGTCATTCCACAGCTCTGTCCAGGACACATGATGCCCTGTGGTTCTGAAATAAAACTAACAACCTTGGTTAAAATATTCAAAATCGTAGCAGGTATAACTATAATAGAAAAGTATTAAATATCTCATATAATTGATCCAGTTTCCACAAAAATATATGAAAGAAGGTTGAATCTCATTAGAACAACAACAAAAAAATAAGCAATTTGGTAGTTAAAGCTGCTTATTAATTTTTAAACTTTGTGTGTAAATTTTGTGCTTTTTAACAAAGATATGATAAAGAGTAAATTTATGATTTTGTATTGCTTTCTCACCAACTTAAACTGCCATGATTTTTCTTTAATTATTTAATACTGAAATACTTACAATGTCTATTACATTGAAATTCTAGCAATATGTGGCTTTGTGTTCTTATTTTCTCACTGGATCCTATAAGGAAAATTGGGCAGCCATTAACATGGTCCCTAATTAATAAAACAGAGAGCACAGAACTAAAATATACTAATGCTAAATTTAAATACTAGGCTTAATTTTTTTTTAGTAAGTCTGTTTTTACTTTAATTTTTTTATTATTACATGTTTGCAGTACATAATTTTTACATTCCTTCTGTGAATTTAGTACATGTATCTAACACATTTTAACATCCCTTTTTACACATCTTTAACATTCCTAACACATTCCTTTTTTATTCCCTTTTACTTCCCTTCCACCCCCATTTCCTCCATCTTTTGATCCTCTATCCATTTGATAAAGATCTATCTCCCTACTTATTATTTGTCTTTTGTTTTGCTCTTTATTTATAAATTGTGTTTCTCATGTAAGAGAAGCCATGTGGTATTTAAGCTTGTTTATCTGATTTATTTCACTTAATATTATGGTCTCAAGATGCATCCATTTCCCTACAAATGACTCGAGTTTATCTTTCTTTATGGCAGAACAGTGCTCCATTGTATGTACAAACTACATTTTCTGTATCAATTCATTTGTTGATGGGCATCTAGGCTACTTCCAAGATTTAGCTACTATGAATTGTGCTGCTACAAACATGGATGTAGTACTCAATTATTCTCTTATAAGAAATCTTGTGCAATCATTTGAATCTTTGAATCAATACTTTTTTTGTGTGTGAGCTGGGGATAGAATTCAAGGTCTTCTGCTTGCAAGGTAAGCACTGTAAGCACTGAGCTAAATCACCAGACCTTGAATCAGTTCTATCCTTTTAACATTGATATTATCCACATGTATACATCAACTAGTAGGGTCCAGGAGACAATAAAACTTGATGAGATTTCAGAGACATACAGGAAAACTGACATTTTGGAGAGATGGTGGAAACCTAGAATATAGGAGGGGAAAAAGCAGAAGGATTTGTTTTCTCTCCACTACAATCACAATATGAAGTGCCTGTGGGGTGAAGAATTCAGCTCATTGGTGTAGCACTTGCCTAGCTAGTGCAAGACTTTGAATTTGATCGCCAGCACGTCCCCCCACAAAAAAAAATGACCAAAAAATGCAGTGCCTGTATCCTTCATGTGGCAGAATGGAAAACCTTGATAAATACATTTTAAAAATATTCATCCTCTGAATAATCAAAGAAAGATATTTTAAAACTCCAATACAATATTATTTTTTAAGCCAGTGATCTTCAGAGAAAGTGATTATGCCCAGGAAGAGTCCAGCTGTGAAGAAAAAGAATCTCTTCAGAGTATAGAATCATATTAATTGATGTAAATGAGAATACTGGCAAGAAAACAAGTCCTATCTAACAATTTCATGTGGT
The DNA here is from genome assembly GCA_004026905.1 of Hystrix cristata. Taxonomy (NCBI): domain Eukaryota; kingdom Metazoa; phylum Chordata; class Mammalia; order Rodentia; family Hystricidae; genus Hystrix; species Hystrix cristata. The sequence continues at coordinate 14,226 of PVJO010002756.1, read as the reverse complement.
GGATTTTTAATATTTTCTGATTAAAGAAATTGTTAAAGTAGGAAAGGGAACTGGGGGGGAGGGGAAAAAGAAGAGGAGGACAAGGGAAAAAAGAAAAAGTGAAAAAACTGGAGACAAAGAATTTGTAAATAAGGAGGGGAAGAGCAGTTGAAAGGAAAGGGATAGGAGAAACAAAAGAAGATGCAAGATATACCATGAACAGGTACAAATTCCTTACAATAAATGTTATCATTTTTATATCTAAAATGTACCGCTATATGAAATTAACAAAACTGGCACTGTATTGAACGTGGGTGAAATGTTCTGCCGTAACAGAGCAAGAGGAAACTTTTAGGAATGATGAAAAGTTTGATAGTTACATTGGGGTATACATTTGTCAAAACCCATCAAGCTATATGCTTAAAATGGAAACATTTCATTGTGTGTAAATGACACCCAGTAAAGTTGATTTAAGAAAAAAAAAAGAAAATGTGGATAACCAACCAGTCTCTCTAAGGCATAAGCCCAATGTCCACCTCCATTTTTAGCCAACTGAGAATGGCACCAAAAGGGATGCGGTTTTTCTCATCTGTTACAAGTTGTTTTAGATTTTCCCTCAGTGCCTTCCATGTTCACAGGCGAGGCTTTTTCAGAGGTGGCTGGATCTAGAGTGTGTGGTGCTGGGATTGATTCGTGGATAAAACATAAGGGCCAGAAAGAGGTTTGTTGCTTGCTTGCTTTTGCTGTCTCCTGCCCGCCATGAACTATTTCTCCTCTGTGATGCCCTCTGCCGTGCCACTCTGCCTTAGAGCCAGCTGATTATGGACTGAAACCTCTACAAACCGTGAGCTGAAATAAACCTCCTCTCCCATAAATAAGGGAAGAAAGGAAGGAAGAAAGGAAGGAAGGAAGGAAGGAAGGAAGGAAGGAAGGAAGGAAGGAAGGAAGGAAGGAAGGAAGGAAGGAAGGAAGGAAGGAAGGAAGGAAGGAAGGAAGGAAGAAAGAAAGAAAGAAAGAAAGAAAGAAAGAAAGAAAGAAAGAAAGAAAGAAAGAAAGAGAGAAAGAGAGAGAGAAAGAAAGAGAAAGAAAGAAAGAGAGAGGAGACCTGTTCATCTCAGAAGAATGTCATGTGTAGTTATCTAAGTAGTATTTGTCGTTTACATGAATTTGGGAAGATGATGGGGCTATAAAGCAGATTCCTGGTATGGCAATTGACAGTACAAAAAAAAAAAAAAAATCCTACATGTACAAATGGCCAGAATAGGTCACTCAGGGTCTCAGCGACAGTTGCTGAATCTTAAATCTGAGTAAAAATTAGAAGAATTCAAAGAATAATGAGAGCATTCTAGGTAACACAGCTACTGGGAAGGAACTTGGAACTCGGAAGTCCTGGAGAAACAATGCACAATTTGAGTGAATGATGCATATAACTATGACACAGACAAAAAAAAAAAGTTTTCATTTGTAATTACTCATGTTCCATTACTATTTTAGATTCTGTTGATTTTTGTCAGTATTTTATAATAAAAAATAAAGCATGAGCATCTATATTCTTCTAGTTTCTTTAATTTAAACCAAGCTACTTTTCATAAATATAATTCATTTTATTTTCAATAATGGAGTCTTAGGTTGAAAATTAACTGAGTTCTTTCTCTTTTTGTTTATTCTCGAAAATAAAGACTAAAGTTGTGGTGTTGGGGTGTTTGGATAGCCTGTTATGTGTATAAGAATCCAATCAGATCAAAATTAATTTACTGTCTTATACTTACTTAGCTCACTGGACTTAATCCTCTCAAGAGGACATTTCCACCAAAACTGTATTCCTCAATACTACCTTGAAATATACTTAGATTATGCAGCAAAATAAGGTCCAAGTGCCCAACAAAATGAGGCTTAGTGCTCATTTTGGCTCTGTTAGGGCTTGTGTGAGCCTTAGTGCTGGGCAGGCAGGTTTCAGGACATTTCTGCAAGCTGGGAGAATTTAGAGTTCAAGAATTATGCATTAAAGTTTCCTAAAAATCTGCTTCTTATCTACCAATAAGAAGCATATGTCTTAAAGATTCAACATTTTTAATAACATAATTAAATGTGTAGTTTGCCTTTTGTGTTTTATTTTATAATTCCTCCAAAACACATGCTCATAAATTAAATAAAACAATATTGGAAGTTGTATGTGTTCATATTGGAAGTTATAAAAGTTATAAAGGTTTAAATACCCAGGTACAATACATTTAAAACTGTCCAAGAGTACAGATCCAATTCTCTATATTTTTTTTGCTTGAATTTCAAAGGTTTCCAGCATGTTTGCTAGTAGATTTTATATAATCTTTACTCCTAGACAATTTCCTACCATCTGCCCAGAGAAAAAGTTTTCTTCAAGACAAAAATGTCTTTTTCCACTTACAGCCAAAGGCATTTTGATACCAGGATTGCTCATAACACCTTTGCTTCTTGGAAATTCAGTTTTTTTTCCCTCCATCTTCATTTTGATGAGGACTGTATTTCCATTCAGAGGTATGTCTACCTAAAATTAGATACTCTACCTAGTATTGATGGAATCTATTCCATGTAGACAATTAGACTCTCAGGAATATGTGACACCAACATAACAAAACAGTTTCAACTTTGTTACAGTAATGCCTTTTGTCTAAAATTAGCATTTTGAAACTTCTGAATCATCTTAATAATGTTTATGTTGAATAAATCTTATATGCAAGGATAATCGTCATGTAATCTGCACTGATTTCAATGCCTCATTTATCTCTCTTACATTCTCAATTTAATGTTTGTGTTGTCTATGAGGAGACCTTCCCACTTTTATGAGCTTCATTCTTTTTTTTCCTTCTAGATATCCTGGAAAGAGCAGATTCATTATTTCCTCCGCCTCATCAAACTACGAAGATTTTTCATACGACAAATGCAATGGCTTACAATGATGCCAATACATTGTTTTGTTAATGAGTCCTTAATTTAGGCAAGATTCAGTGAGGATGGTTCCTCCTTGGTCACTTGATATCAGCTGGGACATTTTCCCTGAAGTTGAAGTATCCGCCAACAAATGGTTTCCACACATGCCTGGAAAGCTGATGGTCATTGTCAGCTAAGCGCTAGGTGGGAAGTCTAGGTTCCCTTACAAACAGGTGTCTCTATAGACTATAGGAGCTGAACAATAGTGATTATTCTCCACATCTTATGTTCTAAAAAAAAATTCATTATCTACCTCCTCACATACAACAGATTAAGAGAGACAGGAAAACACAAAACTGCTCCATGAGGGCAGGGGGAGGGAAAGAATCATGACATACATACAAGTCACTGGTTCACAGCAATTTTGAAACTTACCTAGAAACATGTTATTATTTCCTTGATTATTGTCCAATCTCCTCCCCAGGAAATAATTTGTCAGGTTTCTTGAGTTAAGGGTTCCAAAACCTCTTTTAATTTTGTATTATCTCTGTTCTACTTATCCTATGCTAATATAATTACTTTAAAAAATGAATGGCATTCCTATAGATCAGTTATAAGTTACTCCATTAGATAAAACCTGCTCAACATCTGTGTCTTCAAGATACCCTCTATTGTACCTTGGAATCCAGTGAGGACACTGGAGGACATCATCGAATTTCTTAGAAACCTAGTTGCTTGCTTACAAATACATGCTGGGGGATATTATGACCCCTATTAGTCATGCCCTGAAATTTTTTTTGAGTTACGAAAAAAGGAAACTTTAAGATATATTATGGTGACATTTGTCATGAGGTCATCTTGTTCTGGTAGCTCACTGGATTTTTTCTTTACTCCAAAACCATTCGTCTCAGCTACCTTCCTGTTGCTGAAGCAAAATATCTGACATTCACAATTTGAAGAAGGAAAGACTTATTTTGGGTCATGTTTTTACATGGTTTTACATGGTCAACTTGATTTAAAGCAGCAATGTCATGGTAGAAGGGCAGGGGCATGATGGAGGAAAATGGTTCAGCTCATGGCAGTCAGGAAGCAGGATGTGGGGGAGACAGAGGGAGAGAGAGAAAGAGAGCAGGAGAGAGAAGGGGGTAGAGGATGAAGGAGGGGGAAGGAGGATGAGGAGGATAAGGAGGAGGGGGTAGGAAAATAAGAAGAGACAGGGACAAGAATAAGCTCCTAGTGACCTACCACTAACCTGGCCCCACCTTCTAACAGCATATTCAGCTACTGAGTGCAGTAATAGATGAGTCTACTGATAAGTATATTGCTTCCATGATCTTATCACACTCATAACATACAAGACTTTGGTAGCCATTTTAGACCAGATCACTATTCTTTTTCTTTTCTTTCTTTTTTTAAATTTTTTAATTTTTTATTTTTTTTTTTATTTTTGGTGCCAGGGATCTAACTCAGGGCCTTGCAATTGCTAGGCAAGCACTCTAAGCCCTGAGCTAAATCCCTAATCCCCATATCACTATTCTTGAGAATCTATTTTTTTGCACAGATCAGAAATAAGAAAGTCTTTATCAAACACATAAATTTCCAGTTTCTTTACATACTTCTATATTCTACTTAATAGATTAACACCACCTTCTTTACTTCTTTCGTATTTTAAGGTAGACAGACTGAAGAATGTCAGCTGAAACTCTACATTCTTCTGAAAAAAATCTTTCCTGTGAAATCCACAAGTGCATTAGGTACCATTTCTGATTTCTACATTGACCAGACAATAGAGTTGATACTACTTTATAAAATGGACCCTCTTTTCTTTGGTCTCCATTCCACAGATGTTAGATTTGTGTTGCAGTAGTATTCTACTTGCAGGAACCAGTTCTGTTCTGTCTATTGCTGAGTAAGAAATAATCCCAAAATTTGATGACTTCAAATAGCAGTGATTGTATTTTATCCTATCATTTTGTGGTTCAAGAACTTGGAACATGCTCAGCTGTTATTTAGCTGACAGCCAGGTTGGTCCATCTGTTGTGTACCTACTGGCTTCAATCATGCTTGGCACCAATATGAGGAGGGATGGAATAAAGTGTTTAACTGAGTTTCTTCCTTTTTCAAGAAGTGTTAGGGTGCCTTTAAATATTCTCCCTGTAGAGTAGTTAAAATTTTTACTACTCAGTACTCCAAAATTGTGTAGTAACACAAAAAATAGAAATATGTGTCACATAAGAACTAGACTCAAACTAATATGGAATCACTTCTGCTGTCTGCTGTGTCGCATTGGTCAAGCGGTCAAGAAGACCATCTAGATTCCAGGAAAGGGGAAAAAGCCTTTCATCTCTTCAAGAGAGAGAAGAACATCTAAAAATTTGTGGCTATCTTTACTCCAGTAACTGTTCAAATATTATAGTTTAAAGAACCCTTTAGAAATGACTACTTCCTCAGAGATATCTTCCAGATATAGCTGGTTTTGGGGTTTTGAGTCTGTTGCAAGATCCTACCTCTTCAATTTATTGGGGCGGAGGAGTTGCTGTTTATTTGGCTAGCCCCTGGTTCTTTGGCCGTGCCCTATAGTGTTGTTTATGACCCTCAGGCAATCTCAGTCTTGACATACAAGGAAGAAGAAGTGATTAGAACAATTGTGTCACCATGGCTAACACAGTACAAGCACTAATAACAATAGCATCAAACACAGCCTAGAAAACGACAAATTGTGGTAACTATTAATTTGCCACCTTTAACCGTATGAACTAGATTTGTGGTTATTTAACAATATCTATTTTTTTTAATTTTTATTTTTTGCCAAGAACATGCATTGGTACATTGTATACATAATGATCCCATTTATCATGGTTATTTTGTACCTATACATGATGTATCTAAAATAAACCAGAAACTTGTATACAATAAGTATGCCCTCAATATGGCAATTTTACCCTCAGGGGAGAAAATTCGAAAGAGATTAGGAGGGAAAAATAGAGAAATAGAAGAAGAGGAAGAGATGAGAAGCAAGGTTGGAGGATGGGGGAAGATTATGCAAAGTTTGGAAACTAGTAAAGAAAACAGGAGGGACAGAGAGAAGGAAAAAATAAAAACAAGGTCTGAACAAAACAATAACAACCAAAATATAGAAACAAATTTCACTTTCATATAAAAAAAAGAAAAAAGGAAAAAGGAGAGGAGAGGAAAAAAAAAGCAACAAAAACAACAGGGAAAAAAAAAATGTCCACTTCCAGGCTTGTCTCTGTCACTGGTAGGCAGAGTAGGCAGGTCCAGGTCCTTGTTGATTAATACCAGAAGTAGATTTATGGCAGGGTATTGGGTGTTCCTAGCTGGGTTCAATAACAAGACTTCACCAATTCCACTAAAGTTCTACCTGGTCTCTGGCTGTGAGGCTGGAACCCAATTTGTTCAGCTAGAGACACAGTATGTCTCCCACTGGCTTGGACTCAGTTCCCTGCCAGTTTGAACCTGGCTCCTTGCCTTCCTGCCAAGTTGAACTTGAACTCTGCTCCACCTTGTCCCGGCACTGAAAGCCACTGGCAGCTTTTCTGAGTTCTGAGCTCAGCCCCTTTCCAAAATTGCAACCTGCCAATCGTCCTCTCCTTGGGGAAGTCTGAACCCAAATACCTCACCAGCCACTGCAGTCTGTTGTGTCCACCGCTCTGCACCACTTGTGTGTCTTTCTGTGGAGGCCTCTGGGGTTGCTAGTAGTAACTGTGCATCTGTAGGCTCAAGCCACTTCTCCCATGCTGCAAGCAGGGCCTCTGGGAGAAAGCGCCAACCATTGGCACCTCCTTCTGTGCTGAGATCTCTCCTTTTGCTCTCCCTGTAGGCTTCAACTCTTGCTTCAGATCCCTTCTGGGTCCTGGGAACCCACTTCCCTGCTTCTTCTTTTCCCTAAATTGCTATATTCCAGTGTCCGAACAACAGATCTTGGAGAGGATGTTTCTCTGATATTCACTATTCTGCTATCTTACTGTAAGTCCTTCAAATATTATAGTTTGGAGTACAGATGATTCAGATTAAATTGACTTAGCTTGTATGATCAGTCACGGCCTATAACCAATGGTAGTTATTTGGGTAATGAAGTTGCATATATTTCTGAAAGAGAATTTAGAATGATCCATTTTGACTGCCGAAGTATTTTCTTTTCTTTTCTTTTCTTTTTTCAAAGTTGACTTTAGCTTTAAGAGGATAAAATAAAATAGTATAACTCTTAGGTTGTAGCATTTGGAAATTTCTACATTATTCAATTTGTGGGCATTTGCCAAAAAAATTATTCTTAATATATATTTTGCTCTTTATCTCTTTCTCTCTGTGCTCTCCATTAACTATAGGAAAACTTTCTCATCCTTATGTGGTGAAGGTCCATATTCATTTTCTCTGATCATTTCATGTTTTTACGCTTTCACCTCCTATTAGTTTCTGCTAAGGCTGACAAATTCCCTGTAATATTCTTTGCAAGCTAAGACAGCCTTCTTTTTCTTCCAGAATCTTTTGATCTACAATATCTTGCCTTGAAACCATCAAGCCTGCTGTTTTTATCTTAATTGATTTTCTTAATTTATCCATAATTTTTCCTAAAAGATGGCAATATATATTTGTCAGTTTCTTCCAACTCTTACAGATTTGCAACATTTGCATTTACTCTGTACTTTAAAAGGCCACATTTCTTTTTCATTTCTAATATTTTCTACTGAGGCTCTATTAACATTTACTTTCTGTTGTTCTCTCATACTTGTGTGTGATAACTATATAGCCAAGAAAAAATTTATACAGCAGAGAACATATTTCCTTGTTAAATGTTTTGTTTTTGTCTGACTAAAGCTTTATTTTCAAATGTTACTGCTTTCTTTTTTGGTTTCGTTTTGTTTTGAAACTTAGTTTATCAAATCTAGAAACTGCATGGAATGCTTGACCCATTATAATCTAGAAATGTATTTATACTTTCCAAAATGCGCCAAGAAAAAATAAAACTATGACTTTATCTGAGCTTTGTCCTATTTATAGAAAAGCAAAGAGCAGACACAGAAGTGCTGAAACATTGTCAGAAAACCTCTGAATGAAATCTCAAATAAAAAAAAATAAAATAAAAACTTTTTTAGAGACATGGAAAGCCCATTCATGTTAACTCCTTGTTAAGTAGTCCTGGGGTCACACATTGTAATCCAGTACAAAATTGTCAAAGAAATAGAATGAGGAGCCTTTTATGATTATTTTACCCAGGCTGTGAGATTAGGACTAAATGAGTAAAAAAATCTAGACCGGATCCAGAAATCAACAACAGATTCCCCATGAAAGACGATTCTCACTGGGGAAAAAAAGGAAAGGAAAGGTCACTGTTCCATCAGACTAATTTATCTTTTTGTTCCAATCACACACACACACACACACACAAGATATGTTTCAAGTATAAAAATGAATGCTCTAATCTTTGCCATCATCATTAGAAGCTCATAAATTATGCAAAATACTCATTGTTTAATAATTGGGATCCTCTGCTGTCAGAAACTAAGAGACATTTGTTGGGCATTTGTTGAGCACCCAGTTTTGTATTAGGCATGTTTATTTGTTTTGTCATAATTAGAAAGCTGTTGACATGGAAATATCAGGAATATAGTACAGATCTAAACAACAAAAGCTACAAGGATTCAAAAGAAGCTGTACTAGAAAAGTGAGTACTTATAAAATTCAGAATTTTTTGTGAGAAGGAAACTGAACAATGTGTTCATTCTATAAAATATGCAGCTGAAGAAAATAATATAAGGTCGGAATCCAAGCAAGAACCCTGCTAGAGATCAGAGTATGTTTTATTTTTTGAAGCAACACCAAGGCCAAGGGAGGTGACGCGTTAGCTTCGGGACACGAATCTGATGGGTTCACAATAGAGCCAAGCCCAGATGCCCCCCAACAGCCTGGGCTCTTCATATTATGCTACATGGATTTTCTCTCTTCTGCCTCTAAAAATACTTTCCTATTTCTCCCATTAGCTACTGTGACAATGGTAGGTGAAAGAAGTCTTTATAACCCATGTTATTATCTGCAGATGGGGATGGTTGCAAATTCTGCTGTCCTTGCTAGTGTGAGGATCTTGGTTCATACTTTCATTTCTACCTGTAAATATTGTTATTGTGCACAGGCCAGTTTTCCTTTTCACATAGTTACATAATGTTGCTCAAGTTGAGTCTTAATTTTAAATCTACCCAAGGAACAACAGCAAGAAAAATCGTATATACTGAAATAGAGAACACTGGGGATTGTCAAACTATGGCCCCCAAACCAATTCTATTGTCTTCCTACAGCCCACAGCTAAGAATAATTTTTTGTATTTTAGATGGTTAGAAAATAAAAAGACTTCCTGATATTTGATAATTCTATGATGTTCAAATTTTGGTGTCCTTGGGCTGGGGATTTAGCTCAGTGATTAGAGCTCAATCACAAAAGGCCCTGAGTTCAATCCCCAGCACCAAAAAAAAAAAAAAAAAAAAAAAAAAAAAAAAAAAAAAAAAAAAAAAAAAAAAAAAAAAAAAAAAAAAAAAAAAAAAAAAAAACTTTGGTGTCCATAGATGGTGCCATGCTCATGAATTTACATGACTGCTTCTGTGCTAGGCAGCCAAGTTGAATATTTGGAACTAAGGCTATAGGGCCCACAAAGCCGGATTTACATATTTACAAACTTATAACCTGTTCCTTTGGTTTGGTGACACATGTAATACGTACACCAGTAGGTCTTTCAGATTAAATATTTTCTTGGGCTAATTTTCTTTGTCAACTAGTTAGGACAGTGGAAGACTTTGATGAAGTCTTCACTGGACTTGTGGATATTTTCACACACAAAAGTAGCCCTTTTACCTTGTGGGCAGCCTCTGTCAATAGTGACTTGCAAATGGATGTATTTACCAAACAGGAGAAAAAGATGAAAAATTGGTTCAGCATATAGAGAAGACGGTGATTTTACACTGACCAAAAGGAAGCAATTAATGAGGCTTGTAAATTCAAGGAAAGGAGACATTGTCAATATTTTTGCAATAAATTTTCCAGAAACATTGATGTTACTGAAAAATAATATTTACTTCTTTATACAAAGCTTTTTATTTACCCTTTACAAAATACGTCTCTAGAAAGCAATAAAACTCCCCTGTTTTTGGTAGCAGACTTTTACTCACTGTCATGCAGAAAACAGCTCTGTCTTAGTTGAAAAGTAACCGTTTCCCTTTCCGTGGGCTGTATTCCTCCTTATTCTTCATTGATCAACCATCAATCCTTAGAACTCTCTGTACTTATTTTCAAGAGAACTGCTATCCTAACTCTGGCTTTCTATTGCATACAATGTACAGATAACAAATGACCACCAAATTTATTTTGGAGTTTTCAATTGACATCGTACCGAAACTGTTTGTAGGGACAGCCTACCAATACATCTCGTTGGAAAGTAGCAGTATGAGGAACTGAGATAATGTCAGGGTGATATTCATGAGGATAGAAAAAGTAGTAGAATGAATTGGTATATTTTTTCACTTAGATGAAGAAAATTAAGATGTTCCAATCTTTGAACAAATTCAAGAAAAGGAAGTTCAGCCTACCTATTCCAATATGAATCAGTCTAATCACCTATTATTATAATATGGAGCTAGTGACTGGTAGAAAATTGACAGCCTCATATTTCTGTTTTTGTTCATCCCAAGCCGGGTGGCATGCTTCTCTCTGTTACACTATGTTAGGCCATCATCCATGGACTGACTCCTGGTATTCCATCAAATCATTTAAATTTTTATGTCTTTAGTATATGAAACAAAATTCCCCCAATGTGTTTTTAGACAGTTTCAGATTAGAAAAATCGAAGCAAATGATAAGTCAGAGGTAACTGTTCAGATAAGTTTCTGGGAACAGGTAGGAAAGTGAATAAATATGACCTCTAGATTTTTATAATAAATAAAAATTGAAATAAGAAAAATTTACAGGACAGTTAGGCATCAAGATCCTCTACAAATGTAGCTAAATTATGTAACTAGGAAAATTGTGGGAAAAGACACAGAAAAGACTGACTTGAAGGAGTTTAGATATCAAGCCAAGAATCCAGATTCCTTCCATTTATCTCCAGTTTAGGCTCGATGATTAACACATTTTTTTTTTATGATTAACTAACACATTTTATGATTAACACTTTTTTACAATTAAAGTACATACTTAATGCTGACATAGTTGTTAAACATTTTTTATTATTATTTCCTTTGGTAGCACTGACAAGCCCCCGGCCATCAGGCCTCTCTCCCAGACTGCTCGGGAACAATGGTATTTTAGCTTGTATGCAAGAAACACTTTGCAATTGTGTAGAAGAAAATGGACCTACAGGAAATTATCTCTGTCACTTGCATCTGGAAAACCATTTTCGAATAGTTCAAAATATTAAGTAAAAATATTTTCCTCAGAATTAACATATTGAACATTATAGTTATTATTTGGCGAATCAATATAGGGCTTCAGAAATGCAACCACATACATGAGGGTTTTGGTAAAAGATGATGAAGTAGAGATGTTTAATGGTTTCGACTCTAACATTCCTCCAAGTTACCTGTGACAGAAATATGATTTGAAAATGACTCCTCTCCTGTACTTATGCTAAAAGTGATTCCGTATTCTGTGGTGTTTTGATCTGACTTTCATTTCTGTGGTACACAGAGTAGGAGAGGTACCAGAAGAATATGTTTTTATGTTCTTTTGACCTCACACTATTCTTATTTATTTTTATTTATTTTTTTATTAGTACATGCTTGTAGTACATAATGTTTACATTCCTTAGATTACTCTTTTCAGATCTATGTCTGGCCACAAAAATGTACCGATCACATAAATCCACTCAAGTCAAGCATTCAAGAGTGGGTAATGTTTTTAAATTAAGGGAAACCATTTTTGCCCCACCTTTCTATCATTTTCATGTCTCTGTCTACTCTGTTGAACAATCTCCTCTTTGTTCCTGTTCTGAAAGCTGCCTATTAAAACATGGTGGCATGTGGAGGACACTGCCAAAAAATGATCATGATCTGCCTACTTTATGATATTGTGAACTTTGGGTTGAAACACACTGTTTTATTTAGAAAAGGAGACAGAAAACACAGAGTAAATATGTAAAATACATAATAGAACAAAAAGATAACTACAGTGAATGCTTATGTAATATAATGTTTGAACATGTAAAGAGATTTGTACTTCTGCTGATTTTTGAGATCAATCTACATTCTCTGAAGTTAACACTCCCTCAACTCCCACGCAGTTCCAACAAACCATCCTTTACTCTGCACCGTGGGCTATAGTCACTTGGGTGGATTGAGAGCCAGCCAATGAACGGCTGAGAAGGAACTGTGGTAGGTGAGGTGACGTGACATGATCAGGGCCACATGTCTAAAGAGGGGCAGAGCTAGAACCTGGACCAGTTTCTGTCTGATCCTGAATACTCATTCTACTTAAGAAAACTGTGTAAAATTGAATGCAACAGTCATCTCTCCATTTCTAATTCAGCTACTCGTGTCTGAGTTCCAACATAGAAAGCTGATTTTTTCCTGCCTAATACCTATTTAATTGGCTAGTTCTTTGAGATTTAGTTTAATTTAGTTTAGTTTTGTTGTATTTTGTTTTGTTTTTTTGTGGTACTGTGTTAAATTCAGTATGCTGTACTACTGAGCTATATCCCAGCACCCCCGCCCCCATTTTTTTTTTTTTTGAGACAGGGTCTGACGAAGCAGCCGAGGCATTATGCTAGTAAATTCATTAAAATAGTGTCTTGATTGAATGTTATGCATAGAATGTATGAGTTTAGAATTTGAACTTAGAAAGACATCTATATTTGTAAATTTATATGTGTTACAAATTAAATATTATATTGTATGTGCTGAATTTTAGTAGATTAATTTCAAACTAAAAATATGGTGTTATGTAAAATCGGTTAATATGTGTAGCAGCATCTTTGGAAATGATTTCAATAATCTCTAAACCCACTTATTCTCAACCTGCATTATCATCTCCTCCTGAATGTGGGCTAGATGTGATATCTCGTTTCTAACAGAATATTACAAAAGTAATTTCGTATCACTTCTGTGATTCACTTATGTATGAATGTAAGTTTTATTTTTCTGGCAGATTTTCTCTCTTGTTAGCTTTAATGAAACAAGCAGTCATGTTACACCGGTGAAAAACTGGTGCAACTTTTGTTAAACAGTCAGCAAGGAGCTGAAGTTCTCTGTGCAGCTGTCTTCAGGGAAACATAATTTCTCCAAAACCATGTCAATGAGCTTGCAGGTAGATGCTTCTGCAACGGAGACGTGAGATGATTCCCCAGCCCCTGATTACAGCCGCAGGACACCAGGCAGCTTATGACCCAAGTGATCGTCTCCGGGACACCTAATCACTAGTAACTGAGGTAACATGTGTGGTAATTACTTAAAACCCATTAAGCTGAGAGGTATTTTATACATTAAGTAACTTTATTTCTTTCATATACAAGGTGTAATTGGGATATAGGTTAAAATTTAAATTGAAATAAAACAACTTTTTATTACATTGAAAGACACAATGCCATTTATCTCCCTCAAAATACCTCTACTCACTTCTAACGCATTTATTCTACTGTTCTTGCCACTTTCTGAAGCAGGTCTTGGAGTCCTTTTTCGTGTTTTTATAAGGTGTGAGTTGTGAACAAAAATTGGGTAAATGCTGCTGCAGAGTGCTATCTAACAAACTGGCAGATTCATAAAAGATTACAGTGTGTCCTTGTCCACCTTATTCACCGCATCTGGTTGCTTGCACCCAAGCAACTTCTAGCTCTTCCTGAAAGTCAAAATGACCACAAAAGTATTTTGAATCATTTCTGGACATAAAGACAACCATGACAGCACAACTAAAGAAATTCATGAAAAACGACTACCAGAACTCCTTCAAGAAAACAGCAAGGATGTTGAGATAAGTGTGTTCAAAGTGAGGGTAAGTATTTTGAGGTGGATTAATAACAATGTGTCTCTTCCTGTCATATTTGTTTTTTAAAAATTAAACATTCCCATATTTTTCCATTACACCTTGTATATTTACATAGTCTCCTATTTCCATAAAATCGTTAATCGAGGCTTTTAAATGCTTATTGCAGAGACCATAATTGTAAATAAGGACAAAGAGGTGTAATAGATATTATATAAAAGGAGGATGGTGAGCAGAGGAGAGAAGTACTAGAAAGAAAGAAGGGGAAAAGCAGAAAGGCAACGGGAAAAAGAGGGGAAAGGGAAAATATGGAAAATGATAAATGAACCTGCTGTAAATAGGGAGGGAGGGTGCAGAGGGGAGGGG